>KL647290.1:6150830-6207691 GCA_000727475.1 Sarcocystis neurona | reverse complement strand
GCCGATATGCCGGCAGCAAGCGTTTGTTGAAACCGCACAGTGTAGTGCGGAGTCGCATTATGCAGAGCACTACGGATAACACGTTGGAAAGTCGGAACCCAGATAGGCTGGTGGAGTCGACTGCGTGTAGCTGATTTGAACGTGGTACGGTTGGCACACCCTCTCCCCGAGCCGGTGTTGAACAGCGTTGCCTCCAGGGCCTGTTCCGACCGCATTGCCTTTTTTCTTACGGAAGACGCCGAAGATGCAAAAGGTTTGCCTCTACTCAGATGAGCGTCTCCTCCGTTCTCTTAGTCCAGCAGCGCGCAGTACGGGCAGCTGGAGTCTTGCCTTGGGGAGCTCCTATGATGTCCTCAGCGCAGGAAGGGGTGGGGGGGTCTGCTGACGAAAAGCGCCGTCGAACGTTTTGGTTGCAGTAGTTCCTTTCCTTGGTACTGACGTGGTCATTCACCGTGTGCTTACCGTGAGGCTCTGAGGGAGTCGGAGCTGACCGCCTGTGAATGGTATGATGTGATGTAAGAAAGAAGCGCAGTAGTTGCGTCTTTGGAGGCTTGTGTTAGAAGTGGGGCCAGCCTCGTTCTTCTCATGGAGACTCTTGCAAGAAGGCACGCAGAATCCTCCTGGGAAGAATGCTGACGGTCGTGAACAAGCCCTGGCAATACACTGCTCGAGAAAAGGATAAACGGTGACGCTATACGCGGCTCAGCACAGTGAACGATTCAGGAGCAGTACCGATCGTGCCGTGCCATGTTATTCGTCTACTGCAAATGTATACTGCAAAGGTCTATTGCAAATGACACCCTGAAGGTACCGATAAAAGGGAGACGTTATTTAGTCTTCGCGCTACAAGCGTCGCTGTCGCTTCTATGATAAATAAAGGGTAACTGCGGCTCCGTACGCCTGACTTGTCACGAATTTAGGCCAATTTTGTAGTGGTATTGGGCGTAAGTAAAACAACAGAGGGACCAATCATTTTTTCCATTATGGTATAGTGGTCGAGTAAGTATTGTGGTCAGGTGTAAATGAGCAGTTCAATGTATGCGGCCCTTTGGGGGAGTCAGGGGTTTGGTAGCGGCGAATTTCTGCTGAAATCTTGTAGGAATAGTTAGTCCCCAAGTTTGATCTCCACGCGGCAGCGGTCGCCCTGGCACATTACGCACTATCTGAGACTAACAGACATTGCACGAATGCGTACTTAACAACAAACACGGACACTACTCAGCCAATAAGTGAACACGCGAAGAATGTCTTCTTCGCACCAGACACAGACAGTGCAATGCCGACAAGAGGACACGCGATACGGTTCACAAACTGATCGGGCTTCCAAACGTGGCGAAAAAAGTAACCGGCGTTGTATCCCTCATGTGTCGAAAAAAGTACCCGGCGTTGTACCCCTGATGGGTCTCCCAACAAGAGAAAATTGCCACCTTTCTTCAACCTGGCGTGGTCTGCAGTTATCGTATGTAGACATGTCAATGAGAAGCAGGGAGGTTGATTGACCGGCATGTCTTTGAATAGTCCGCAAACCTTGTCAAGTTTTCCCCATGCTATCTCTGCTCAAGAACGACACTAACGTATTCTGTGAAACACTCGGCAGTGCACAACTCGTTTCCATTGACCCTCTAGTGATTAGGCGCGTCCCTACTTGGCTTCTCACAGGTTAGCATATAGCTTTCTTATGTTATCATCTACGCGGAGTCTTACCTAGTATTACTGATATGTTAGACGCACAACGGACGCAGCGCCACATTTCCGTCCACGTTAGCATTTCTTTTGGATTTGTGGTAGTGTATTAATCTGTTAGAAGCACAAAGGACGCAGGTCCAGGTTTCTGTCCCCGTTCACATTTCCATTTCTGGGCCTCATACCGATAACAAGCC
The DNA here is from genome assembly GCA_000727475.1 of Sarcocystis neurona. Taxonomy (NCBI): domain Eukaryota; phylum Apicomplexa; class Conoidasida; order Eucoccidiorida; family Sarcocystidae; genus Sarcocystis; species Sarcocystis neurona. Next base: position 6,205,811 of record KL647290.1, on the reverse strand, counting down.
TACGTCTCCATTGATCCACCAGTCGGGAAAGCACGCGTGTGATATTCTGAAAATTTCGTGAATCAACATCCTCTGGCACTTTTAACCAAAGCAGCACATCTTTGACTGTAAATCATGGACTGTTTAGGACGCATCAAAAGCGTTTTGCAACAATAAGACGCAAGTGAATTTGACAGGACACACGCACGGAGAATGTTTCAATGAGTCGTCTTTGTCTCGAGTTCTTGCGGAGTTCAGTTCTGGAGAAGGACTTACGGATCGAAGAATTGCCACACTCAGATTAACGGGATGGCGTGGTGCATGCTTGTGCATCCCTGACCACACAAAACACAACGGTAATTGCCGTGAAACATATAACTGACGACATAAATAGTGTTGCGATATCGTTAACTGTTGCGAAGTAGGATCTGTGGCCACGAGAAGCACTTTCAAAAGGCAGGGCAGCCTTCTTAGTTTCCTTTCATAAGGAAGAAACACTAGCAGTAGAAATGCGCGAGAACTTTTCGGGTGCAATGATGGTAGGACACCCCTTGCGTACCAGAGCCGCTAAGCAGCACGTGAGTAACCCGCTGAGAAAAGAATCTTGGGGGTTGAGTTGTTACTAATGGGAGTGCCTTGAAAGGTAGACCTCACAGTCAGGTTACACTCCGGCAGCGTCAGCATGAAAAACTACCCTGATGCGAGATGGAAACAAGATGATTTTAGCTGTGTTCGCCCTGAACGCACAAACTGGTACACTGTTACGGGAAAATATACGCCGCAGGAACTTTCCGCCTAAACTGATCATCGAGGCGGTGTTCGCTCAGCTGACAAAATCTGGTGTGAAGAGTCACACTCGAGAAAGCTGTTGTCTATGGCGGGCTCTGACGGGGGAGTTGGATGAACTTTATTACTACTCTATGTCTTCAAAATGTGTGCGTTCTGCTAGGACAAAGCAATGAGTGACACCGCACGCTCCAGCAAAGCAAAAAATAGAGGCGTTGACAACATCCTGTTCACCATCACAGTATGAAGGGACTACCGCCTGGGGAGGAGAGCCGCCAAGTGCTGGAAAGTTTGTCCCCTCTGTTTCCAAGCGAGAACCACTCGCCTGCACTTAAAGTTAACCATCACTCTGTGTGCTGCAGCACAGCAGCAACGACCTCACAACAAAAACGAGTGCAACAGCTGCAGCAGGAGGCCCGCACGTACATCGTAGCAACGGCAACCAACAGCTCGTATCAACCAGTAGTAGAACGAGCAAGGGCAGCCCTCGCAGCAGCAGCACGTCTAGTGCGGGTGGTGCTACAAGGAGGAAAGTCAGGAATACCGCGGCAACGTCACCTGGGACGCCAGGAGCGGCGGCAGGTAGACAGTAGACGCCTGAGTAGGAGCACCTACAGCACCCGTACGTATTTTGAAGCATTGCCATCAATAGGAGCAGCAGCGACCGCGGTTCGCGCAGCAACATCGTCAAACAGCACCTCGGCGGCCACTCCCCAGCAGTAGCAATGACGTAGCGCGCGTGCACCACTGCTGTCGGCAGTCCAGCAGAAGCATTTCTTTAGGCTTCTCTGCTGGAGCAACAGAGCCGGAACGGTCCGAGAAAAGCTTGTTTCACAGCATGTCCGTACCAGTTGTAACAACTGGTAGATGCGACTGCAGTAAGAGCGGCAGCAGACGTAGCTGCAGTATAAGAGGGGCAGCCCTACATTCAAAAACAACAGCAGCGTCGCCTGTAATTGCAACAACAGACGCAGCGTCTGCAACTCCAAGAATTGCAGCTGTACTGCTGTGCCTGTAGCGCGTGGACAGCAGAGGTGTCAATGTAGCTCGCACGTGGACAAGTGATGGGTCTAATAGCCGGCACCTGAAAGCTGAAGTGAGCCAGAGGAGTTTCAACTGCCAAAGGTTTTCTCCTTTGCGTTTCAGGTTTCCTTCTGCATGACATTGAAGTTGGTTCTCATGGGAATCGAGACGAACAAAGAGGAAACATCATAAAACAGAGTACCGACGAAATAGGTGTCGCGTGCGCTGCCGCAGGACAACAACAAAAAAAAACACAACGCAACTGCCTCGCCTCCCTTGCTTTATTCCTTCCTCCTCCGCCGCATACCGCGGCTCCTGCTGTTCTCTCTCTTCTGCTGCTGCTTCTGCTTATCTCCCTGCTGGCCCTCCCCAGTGCTGCTGCTGCACTGCCGCTTCTCTAAATTTTGTATCGTCTACAAGGTCTCCGGCACTGCCTTTGGTGTTGCTGTCTCAGTAGTTCGCCTTCCGTCTGTCTTGTCGCTGCTGTCAATGTTCAAGCAGCTGCAGCCCCACACCTCTGCCTTCGAGATTCTCACTCGCTCGAAGCTGCCGGACGAAAACAACCGTCGAAGAAGCAAAATGCTTTAACAGCAAGCTGCAACTGAACAAAGCTCTTTGCCCTATCTCCACCCCAACAACGTTGAGATCTACATAAAAACACACGTACACGTTTGTCTAATTGAACCGCCACACATACGTACAGACAGACAGACACGCACACACACACACACACACAAAAGTGACAAACATTCCACACATAACATAGGGCACCTCGCCACCGCAGCATCGCGCGACAGCTGCACATCCCCTGTCGCAGCACACTTCTCTCTTGTAGCTGCAGCAGCAGCTCAAACTTGAGTAGCAGCAGTGCACCACGGGTTTCGCAACATACAAACAAAAGACTGGGACAACACAGCAAGACACATTCTTTTCTGCTGCTGCATTAACACCTCCAGACCCTGAAGCAACACCCGCAGCAGCTACAGCAACTCCAAGAGCGGCAGCCACGAGCCCCTCCTCGTGTATGTAAAGCAGTAGCAGGCCGCATCCCACGGTGCGGCTCAAGCGGCAGTCCGTTTGCAACAAAGAAAACCCGCTACAGAACAGCGCGGCCGCCGCTCCTGGTGCTGCATATGAAACTGTGCTGCTACTACTACTACCGTTGCAAACGCAGACGAACACGCGACAGGTGCTACGGCGGCTGCCGCGTCTTCCGGTGTCAGTGACACTGACGTCGCCGCGCTGCACCTGCGGAGCAGACGGACGTGCTGCTGTTGTTGTTGCTGCTGCTGTTCGTGACGCTGCCGCTTTCGCTTCGGGTGCGAGACGGAACCGGTGCTCCTCATGCGTGGAGCATTTGTGCCTGTTTCTTCAGCTGAAGAGCCCGGTTCTCGAATATGGAAAGTCGAATTCCCTTCTCTTTCGGGAGAGAAATCCACGGCCGGTCTCCTTTCCCGATGATGAAGACGTTTGATATACGCGTGGCAAACTCGTGGCCTTTTGCGTCGCGAAGGTGAACAATATCGAAGCCACCGAGATGTCTTTCTCGATGTGCGACAATGCCAACTCTTCCTACGTTGTGGCCTCCTGTTACCATTGCTACATTGCCGGTTTCAAATTTCACCCAGTCCACAATCTGCAGCCCAAAATACACATCTACACGCAAATGTGTATAATTATAGACGAGCGTATACAGACATACACACAAACACACAGATACATCTCTACCATTTCTCTCTCCACACATGTACGCACACGTACACAAACACAGGTAGATGTATGTATACACAGAAAAACCTACGTACGGGTGTCAGCATACGCCTACGCGGTCACACGCATACACGAACGGAAGCAGCACCCAGCAGGAAAAGAGAGGAAAGCCGATAAAGTACGGAGAGAGAGGGAAAGATAATGAGGAGACAACTTCAGGAACTGAAGAATTGGGACCAAACACACGAGCAGGACGACGCAGACGTGATCTGCTTGTAGCGCACACTCAGAAAAGTTCTCCTATCCCGTGGACACACGAGACCTACACGGAACCTTCTGCTTGCAGATGCCTACACGTCTTACATACGGCGCTTCTCTTTCTTGTAGTAATATCCTCACGCACACACACACACACTTCATACGCAAAAAGGAACGAAACACACAAACGGAGAACAGAGGGACGAGTGCTGCTTCTACGGACTCACTACGACGAACATTTCTCTTCACGGCCCTGTGTTTCTGATTCCGAGAGAGACACACACACGCATATTATCTTTGGGAACGCTGTCGCACAGAAGTGACACTCGTCGTCGCTAAAAAAAACGCTTCTCTCCAGCAAACTGCTTCAGAGGCGGAAATACGCTCCTCTGCATACCAACACGTTTACAGCCTCCGTTTGCATACTGAACTCGCCCTCTCCCTCTCTCTGTCCACCGACACATATATACATGTGTACACCTATGCTCAAAATAGCAGAGAGACGCACACACAGACATACATACATACATACAGAGACATACACACACATATGCATACGTATACACATACATACACGCATGCACAGACGAGTCCTGACACACATTGAGGCAGAGTGTTTCTTCCTTTTTCTCCTCCTCTCTCTTTTGTTCTACGCTGTTGTGTGTCTCGTTGAGTATCTTTCTGCTGCCCGGATCCGACAGCTTCACTTGGCACAGATTCTGACCTCGTGTACGTACGCTGCATGAAGATGCGTTGCGCGAGCGCAGTTGTGGGCTTACTTTGCCGCTCTCGAGGTCGAGCCTGACGCTGTCGTGTACTTTGATTGCCGGGTGGGGGAAGCGCAGCGTGCGGCCGTCGTGGGTGATGGCAGCAGGGACGCCTTTGCTGCCGACAAGTACTTTCTTGATTCTGCAAAGTTTGTACGTCGCCTCCTCCGGTCGGATCGGATGCGGGATGAAGCGTCCCTTGGTGTCGAGCAACAGACGAAAGTGCTCCTGCGTCTTCTCGACAGAAATGACGTCCATAGACCCGGCTGGGTAGCACGTGTCTGTGCGGACCTTCCCATCGACTTTTATTAGCCGTTGCATCACTATGAGCAGCACTTCTCGCGACGTCAGCGCATACTTCAGACGATTGCGCAGCAGCACCACCAGCGGGACGCACTCCCTCAGCTTGTGCGGCCCTGAAGAGAAGCAACAGGCAGACAGACGAGAGCCGCGTCAGAAAAAGGCAGAAAGATGATTATAAAAGGACGCGGGTGATATCGTGTCAAGCGACGCCGCCGCGGCCTACACGGCGACACAGAGGACGGAGGATGACGTAAAAACGGACGACGACCACGCAAACGGACGACGACTACGCAGCTGCAGAAGAAAACGATGAGACAGAGTGCAAAGAAGAGACGGAGACACAACACACGAGTAAGAGACGCAAAGAAGAGACAGACACACGGACACGCCAGCACACGCACAGAAGAGACCGGCACATCACGGTGAGAAGCTACAGCAAAACGACAACGCGAAGGAGAGAAAGCCGAGGCGCACGTACACAAGAGGAAAAAGAAATAAGCGTGGTACACCACTCTGAGATACACCAAAGAAAGACATACCCCTTTAACAGAGCTTCAGCTGGAACGTACGTACGTACACATACGCATATACTTCAAAGACCACAATCGGTGGACAACGAACAGAAGACGGGCCCGGCAGGTACCTTCCCACATTTTACACCGAGGCAGGGACAGACAATAAAGGCATACGCACACACACACACATATACGTACATGCTGAGAAAGACAGATACGGCGACACACACACACGCGTGGAAATTGGGGGGGAAGTACATGGGAAAAGTCGTTCTTCGCCACTGGGATATCTACAAAGACACAGAGGCGGGAGACGAAGAAGCGGTGTGCACGCATTTATAGGCAGACATACACCGGGGCACAGAGACGCAGAAACAGACGAATATACGTGAGTGGACGGATCCCGTCTCTATACCCGTGCGCCCCAATTGCACGTACAAACGCCTAGAATCACCCGGACAGAAAAAAACGTCGATAGTGGACATCTTTCTGTGTCCAGGAACGCGCCTGCAACGCCTAACACTTTCTTCTTCGTCGGCTGTTCTCCTTTTGTCCTATTCAAACACATATATACGACAAGTGCGTCACTACGTTCCTTTCCATTAAACAGGCTCTTTCATACATATATGTATATATTGCAATGCGGGCTCTCTCTCTGTTTGTCTTTTAAAGGGGGTACTACTTTCCGTTCCTTGGTGTGTCTCTCCGTGATGTTTGCCCTTTCCACGCATGTATATAGATATATTGCAGTGGAGGCTCTGTATCGCTCTTTTTCTGTCTTCCGCTCTCGCTTTCGCTACCACTTTCCTTTCTTTGGTGTGTCTCGATGTATTTTGCGGATTTCTTCTCTCTTCTGTCTACACAGAAAAAGGCCGTTCCTTATCCGTACATCAATCCAAACACAATCAACGGTGTGGGGTTGCCTACACTCCACGAATCGCCTACTTTCACAGACACATAGATTGCCTTCGGCTCTGCGCTGATACACATATATACACGCCTACAAAACGGCAGTACATACACGTACACCATATATATATTGACCTGTCCTCGTGCCCAGTACGTCTATATAGAGATGACAGATGTACATATACACTGAAAAATACTGCGAAAGACAGTATTTCTTTCGCACGTGCACGCACTGCCTTCCGCTATGTGCTGATACACAGATACACATCTACAAAACTTCGGCATATACACATACGCACACGGCTTACACATATATATATATATGTATATACTCACCAATATGTACATATCTATATATACACATATACATATATATATATATATATATATATGTTGACGTGCCCTCGTCGCGAGCACATGTATACAGATATCAGATGTATACGTGTATTGACAGATACTGCAAAGAACGTACTTTTCCCCATATGTATATATTACTACAGCCAGACCCTGAAGAAAGAGAATGGACTGCTAGGACGTCTCTGAAAACGCACCCGGGAAAAATTTGACTTTTTTATCTCCTCGTCTAAAAAACCGTTTGAAGAGGACATCTGTAGAGAGATTTCTCTGTACAGGAGACGCGCGTCGGTACATGGGGAATATATACACCCCTCGACAAGTGATGGATGATGAAAGTTACCGTTATTACCGGGCAGACGTATATTTCCCGCCCAGTGCTGAGCTTCGATAGACAGGGAATGCCACAGAAATTTACACACCTATACCAAGAGCGAGGGGGAGAAGCAGAGGAAGACAGACGCACATACATACACTTATAGGCGGAGGTACAGAGAGAAAAACAGATAGAATACGCCGCCAAAGAGCGGGCAGGCACCACGCAAATCATCCGGGCATATAATCGCGTGTGGACGCGTGCAGCGGGGCAGCAGAAACTTTGCGAAAGAAAGAAGAAAAGACAGTCGTCCTTTTTGCACGGAAAGCTCACCTGGAGATGGGCGTGGTGCGTAATGCCCTGTTAACTTGTCGAGCAGCCAGTGGTGGGGTGCGGCTACGCGCTTCAAATGTTTACGCGGTCCTCTCGCCTACAAAAAAAAGAAAAACAGAAACTCGTGCAGTACAGCAGCAGCAGCGAACTGCTGAACGGCAGCGTACGCCGCAGAAAAGTCCGCGTCCCGCTGCCTCCGCAGAACAACGGCCCAAACAGGTCCACCAGCAGCAGCAACACAGCAGCAGCAGCAGGAACACAGCGGGTGCAGGAAGACGGCAGCAGCAGCAGCAGCGGAACGGCAGCAGCGCCAGAAGAAAAACGATAGCTGCGGCAGAAGTCCTGAAACGAAGACCCTGCAGCAGGGCATTTGAACAAAAGAGTCGCAGGCGGAAGAAGCGCTGTTGCGGCAGCAGTCGCACAGGAGTAGAGAGGCTACAGCAGCAGAAGAATTCAGGACTCCGCCGCTGAAACAGCAGCAGCTGTAGCAGCAAGACACGCAGCACTCGCAGGGAGGAGAACAGCGGCAGCAGGGGCGCGGGGCTGTTTTGCAGCGGGGGGGGATATACTGTCTGTTTGCAGTAAAAGACTCAAAAACCTCGTGCCATCGGGAACAAGTAGCAGGCGCTGGGGAAAAATTTCTGAGACACTGCATCTGCTGCCCGAGCGCATGCAGAAGCAGAAGCATCAGGGCTTGCCAGTAGAAAAAGACAGCAAATAAATACGAAGAGGAAGACGCAGGCACAGACAACTGAAAATGTATTGAATGACCGACCCGCGGTACACTAAGGAAACGACAACGAAGCCCGTCGTTCTGATAGAAAATGCATCACTTTGCTGATCAGCAGCTGTTCGTTGCAGGTTAAAGGGAAATTCTACCCTTTCTCGGAAAAGTCCATAAAATCGGAACGAAAACGTCCCTCTCTGTGTCTACATACCCTCCGTATTCCTTCGTTAATGTGGACGCTTCCTTAAAACAAGTAACCACGAATACATATGTGTATATACGCGCACAGGAGGAAAGGAGATATACATACATATATACACATATGCGTACGTATTATCACATATACACACATATACGTGGGTGAAGATACACATGAGCGTGGTGAGTTACTACACGAAGATGCTGCAGGAGAGCAATGAGAGTAAGACAAGTGGCTGCTGCCTGAATTTCGCAGCAGTAGAAAAAGCTGCTGCTGTGACCTTCAAGAAGCCAGCAGCAGCAAGCAGGTAGGGCCAAAATAACCGTTCACTAGCAATTGAAGCAGCCAGACGCGGCAGCAGCAGGAGCAAGGGAGGCAGAACAGCAGCATCAGCGACAGGTAAAAAACAGCACGTGCGCAGCGGCAGGTGAACAGCAGAGGCAGCGGCAACGCACGGAGAGAGCAGCGCAGGCGGAAGAGCAGCCGCACAAACACCGGCAGCCGCGCTGCGACGCGCAACGACTCAAAAGCGACAGCAGCAGCACACGTCCATGGCAACAAACATGCCCTGGGGTGAGGAACCAAACGATGTCTCCCTATGGCCAGCTGCTGCCAACTTCCCCGTGTACGCAGAAGAGGTCTCGCAGCAGGCGCGAGCCAGAAAAGTAAGTAGAAAGAAGAGGAAGGGCATGCGGCAAGAGGTGAAAGGAGGACAAATCCCACATGAGGCTCCTACATGCCTTTGGACTATCGACCTGATCCCCACTCACTGCCGAGAAATTCGCCCACTGAAGTGTACAGGACGCGGACACGACATATACAGGTGTTTTCCGAGCGGTGCTGTACATACACTCGACAGCAATTTCTCGAAACCGAATTGACTGCTTCTACTAAATCCAGGTGTACGTACACTCGAGGAAATACTGTCACACTGGAATGTCGGTGTATGAACGACTGGTGCACGTACGTGTGGAAGTGCAAGTGGTCGTCTGACGCACTTCCATGACGCGTACAACACACGGATATCGGTATACAACAGAGCCTGATACATACGTATACATATATATATATGTGCAGATACATATAATACGTGTACATACACATATACATATATATACATACATACACGTATATACTTCGATATTTGTGCACAACGAGACATGTAGAAACGCACACCGTAGAAATGCATCACAGACACATATATATGGACATACCTATATATATATATTTGTGTATATCCAGACATTATGTAGAAAAGCATAAGATTGAGGCCTACGTCGAAATGTATCACATGACTGACCTTCTGTATCTACGTACAATACAGCGATAGACAACACCACGCGAAGAGAAACCTGCGGTGAGTCTACATCTGCTACACCGGAGAACAAATAACAACAGCTGCAGGGGGCAAAAAGTACGTACATAGAAGCACAGACGAAGTTTCGTGTAAAACAGAGACAGAAACTCGACGGCGGAAAATATACAAGATCTCTGGCACTGTTGACCTGCACCATCAGCGCAGTTCACAGGAAGACGGCACCCCACGCGCAGACGCATTCCCGTCGCAGCGGCCGCAGTAGAGAAGCTCGATTCTCTAGATGGCCAGGCCTCCTACGAGAGCATCAACTCCTACGACAACTACGGCGCTTACTAGATTCTACTAAAACCGCAGAGTTTTACAGCCCCCCCTTGTTGCTGATCGGCGTCCCGCGCTTTTGTTGTTCCTTTTCCCATTTCTACGTACATCGATACTACTGGTGCTATTATTTAGGATGTAGTATTTCTGGCGCTACGAGAAGACGACGACTCCGGTCCAGCTGCAAGGCTCTCCGTCCTGCATCTGGCGATACGAAATGCGGTGTCGATACACTCGGCGCAGCAAGTGCGGCGGTCGGAAAGTTTCTGAGACGGAGAAGAGTGGTGGTTGCGGCGGAAAGAGAAGCTTCAGTTGTGTATCTGGGGCACGGGAAGAGTGGAGGTTGGGCTTGAGGGTGAAAGAGAGCAGGAAACAGCGGAAAGACGACTTTCTGACGCAAAGACGCGGCCATTTCGTAACGACTTCGGGTGTACGTACACCAGGAACAACAACACATGGGAGATTCTACGCGTAGAACGACGCGTCGGCAGGGCCTTTGACGGCAACTGGGAGGACCACATGCAGTTCTTCACGTCTTTTTCACGACTCTTCACCTTCTTCTACACGAATTGCGCGTGCTGCACCATCTAAGATTCACTGGTTTCCTGCGCGGTGGCTGCGCTGCTGCTTTCTCTTGTGGGGATGCAGCAGTGATAGTGCTGCAGTTACTGCTCCTGCAGTCACGGATGCTGCGGCATGAGAGAGACTTACCATTGTCGAATACGTTTAGAGAGCGCGCGCTGACGAGGGAAACAAAAAGACGACAAAACAACGGATCTGCTGAACGGAACGAGAGAGGAAGGAACGGCGCACTTTACCGGCAGCCGCAACAGCAGCCGCGCCCACAGCGGCGAAGAGAGTCGATGCGAAGGAGCAGCGCAGCTGAAGCACCAGCGACCCGCTGGGCAGGAGGGGCACAGGACCGGCAGCAGCACCAGCAGCTGTTACATGTAGCAGCGGTAGTATAATACGGAGACCTCAGGTGCATGCGCTATCAGCGACTGCAGTAACGGCGACGAGCGAGATCCTGCTGCAGTCTTCCTACTGCGCAGCAGCAAAACCACCCGCTACTAGAGAAGAAACAAGACAACCCACCAGCAGACGCGCAGCACTAGCAGGACTGGCAACAAGAGCAGGAGCAGCTGCGGCGCGATAGCACCAGGGGCGCAGACCACCACCGGCACCAGGGCAAACGCAGCAATCCTCGTAGGTGTCGTAGTAGTCCGAAGCAGCAGCGGACACGTGGACACCACCGCAGCAACTCGAGCATTTGCTGCATGAATCTGGCTCCTGTTTCTTCATCTGCCCGCACTACATCTCTGTCCCTCTGTCCCAGAGGACGCAAGACCGGCAGGCAGTATCTACGTCGTCACAGTTCGCAGCATACACGGAGCTGCGTCAACTGCATGCGACGCGTGAACAGTGGGGGACGAAGAAGCCAGTAGCCCCTGCTGTACAGACGAACGGATACTCCACGGGTATCACCCCGTCCCCCGTCCCACCCTGCTACTGGGGGTCATGTGTCGCCTGCCCCGCCGCGGATCCTGTTGGAGGCAGCTGCTGCTCGAAGCTTGAAGCGTTTTTTTTGATGTGCTGCTGCGATCCGGCAGCTCCTGTTGTTTGCCGCGATGCAGACGACGGCTACCGCAGCGGAACGCCTGTTTAACACTGCTGCGTCCCTCAACAGTTTTGCGGCGGGTCCTTGCGCGGCACTGCCCCCTGAGTTAATTGCCCGCTGTGTGCGCTCCTGTTGTTGCTGCCGCTTCTGGCGCTTCTGTTGTTGCTGCCGCTTCTGGCGCTTCTGCTTCTTCCGTTTTGCTGCGACGGCTGCTTTTTGCTGTTACTGCTGCTGCTGCTGTTTCCCGTATCACACAGGCACAGATGTGGCCGCGGCTCCTCTTAGCCGCCCTTGTTCTCCGATTGACTGTCACCTCCCCCTTCTGCAGTGTTTGTTGTTGATGTGTGGTGCCTGTCCGCGATTGTCGACCCGCCTCCTTTTGCTGCGTCTGCTGCTGCCGTGCGCTGCCGCAGTGCTCGTGAGTTTGGCAGCTCCCTCTGGCTGCCGCTTCCGTCCGCCGCCGCTGCCGCCAGACGAAAGTGCTACGGGGGCCTGCCCCTCTTTTTTCTGCTGCTCCAGATGTATATATATATATATATACATACACTTTGCACTGGTTGCGGTATGCGCTGCTGCTATATCTTGGTGGAATGCTGCAACAGTAGTCTCATCCTTCCTGCTGTTGTATAGCTGCTAGCCATTCGTCCGGCAAGTCGACCAAGCAGCCTCTGCAGCAGGGAATAAATCACCGCTTACCGTCTCCCTGCTGCTGCGTCTGCTTGCTGTCGCTGCTGCTTCTGCTGCTCGTGCTGCTGCTTTTCGGTGAACTGGTGCTGCTTACACTGACACTGCTGGCTGCAAACAAGCCGCTCGTTTCTTTCTGACGTCCTGACACACCCGGAATGCCGGAGAAACAAACCGGCCCGTTGCTATTATTCGGGTCTATATATTTTTGTACACAAGTAGGTAGAGAGCCATAGCAGCCTCCGTGTGCGGGTGGGTGTGTATGGTTAGGCTAACTTGTATTCCTTTGTATACAGACGTCCTGTCTTTCGTCACCTTTGCATTTCTTTAAGCTGAGAGAAGTGGTTCACCAATAGGGACGTTTATGTGTGTGTCGTGTGTGTTCACGGGCGAATAAACGCAATTTCCACGACAACTTGTTCGGGGAAAGAGCTCACCTCATCTCTGAAAAGTCGTGTCTACTGCAGAAGCGGAAGACGGATAGAGTCTCCGAGAAAAGTCGACTAATATTTTGTGTCTGTACGTGGAGTATCGATTGATCTTATGTATGCCTACACGTGAAATACTGTGGGAGTGCCCGACAAGCACACGAGGTGCTTTACTTCGAACTGAAGACAGTCCGTTTTGATAGATATTGTAGCTGGTATATATACATACATATAGACACCATGTATTCAGCATTTGAGGAGCCTGTCTGGTGGTGAACTGTCTAATTCTGTCTACGTGCATTGGTATCGATTTATGCGGGAAGATTCACACGTAGGTTTAAGTTCGCACACGTCCCTCACACTCTACACGTATTGTAACTAGGACATTTACAAAAAATTTATTCGTGTTGAGGTGTGGACGGGGGAGGCTGTCGATTCTGAGGAGCAAGCGAAGAGCTGTAGAGTGATTGATGAATTACGTGACCTGATGCGCGCTTATGTGTACAAATATATACGCATATATATATATAGCACTAAAAACGATACAGATATGCATTTATTTTGGGCGATTTGCTGCGGATGTGTACATGTGTGTGCAATCCAAAGCAAATGTGTATATACAACACTAATTCACGTCACTGTTTACGGATACGTACGCATTTCACAAAGCGGTAGGTGCAGGACACACTTTTCTTATATGTATTGTCTAGAAAAAGTAGAACTACCTCACGTAGTGACACAGCTATATATATATACACACATACATGTATATCGGTACACATGTGAATATTCCCGTTTGCCTACAGAGACATATATTATGTAAATATGTGTGTTTGAAAGATTGCGAGACCAGAAAAACATTTTACAGTGTAGATTTTGATGTGACATTAAAAAATGTATACCCTGTTTATGAATGAATTATACCACCGTCGGTAGCGTTCGTTTCTCCGTTCGGAAGGAGCGAAACAATGAAACCCGTATGGTTGAATCACAAGTGAGTGACTTCGCCAACATTCCACGAGCAACTGCGCGGTAGGGAGAAACATTCTGTGTTCCTGGAGGTGCTCTGTGCAAATGAGTAAGGCGATTGTTTCCGTTCAAATAGTGTGGAGCTCTAGCAGTAGAAGGAGAACTTTTGCGTTGGTTGCTGTGAGGTACAAGTGTGTGATTTAACAACATGCGACCCTGCGACGAATGCCCTGTGGACGGTGCCGAATCTAGAAGCAGAGGACAGTTTCTCAAGGCCCACCTTCAGAATGACGAGGAAAGAAAATTGTGTGGGTATTTGATTACTGTGTAGCAACAGAGCGTGACGTTATCTGCCAAAGTGTCTGCAAACGAGGCGATTTTATTTGATATTTAGAGAGAAGAAGGAAGACTGTGCAGGTGCCCTCGTGCTCAACAAAATTTTTTCTTGACAACCGAGATTCTTCAAGTGCAGTTAGAGATGGAGAAACCATTATACACTGCGGCCACGAGGTATGCACCGTGAAATACATTCCTCGGCACCGGTAGAGGAAACGAGGAATTCGCAGTTGTGTCCAGCACTCATGCTTATATCGTCGAAAAGTAACCGTGTCCACGTTGAAGATGATTTCCAGGACATCGTATCTACGCGCAGCAGGACACTACACGTGTCAAGCGTATGTACACAAATATGCGTACATCTACACATCGTAGACGAGGGTCATTTTTCGTTGTAAAGACGTCCTGTGCTGTAATTTTATTACGAAATCACGGTGTCCATTGCTCACGCAGTTATATATATATATATATATCCACATACGTGTAACTACACATAGAATAGAAGGGGAGTCGAGAGAGTTGCTATTAATGTGTTTGTGCAGAAGGCCGAACGGCCTCGTATCTGCTTGGATGTAAGATTTCTCCCTTCCTGCGTATTTCTACATTGTCACGGATATGTGTTCTCCGCAACACCAAAGCGGTGTCAGTGTCGTCTTGACGCGGCGACGAGATCTCTCTTGTAGGAGCGGCAAATTCAAATGCGTAAGTAGCTCTCTCGATTCGAAAGAGGAGACGGTGCAACGAGTACTACGAAATAATAAAAAGTGCAGGGTCATGGAAGAAACGAAGAACTTTTTCCCAGACCAGAGAGTTAACGCAGGAAAGTGCGTTTTTCCTCTTTTAATACTATTGGAGGACATCCCGTTCAAGTCGACAGTGAGACATCGACTGCGTTGAGGGCAATCCTCCAGATAAGGTCTGTGTTTTTCTTCGCAGTACTTTTGACGAAGTCGCTACTGCCTTCAGCTCGAAATAATAATTTCTGCAGCGTGACGCTAAAACATCACAACTAGAGAAGGCAAAGTGTTGCCGCTGGCAGTTGTGAGTAAGTCAAAGAATCCGTTTTCACGTGCAGCCGAGTGGAACCCACACCAGAAGGAATTTTCCACATTCAGTTATTTAGGCAAGTTCCTTTCCAAAAGAGGAAATAACGCACGAACTGAAAGAATGAATTTTTATGACGGGCAGAGGAAAACACCGTCACCTCCCTAGTGAACCAGCTCGTGCAAGAGGAAAACATTTTCTTCCAAATGCCGACCGAGCGTACATTTTGAAACAAAGAATAGGCAAAACTTCTGAATGATACCTCGAGTGTAATGTACCGAGGTATCATGCGTACAAATAGCGTGGCTGCAGCAGTTTCGTTTGTAACAAGTAGATCGATGCTAGAGCGGCCTTGGAGTGACTCGCTCTTCTTTCAGAAGAGGCTTGAAAAATTGCTTCCGCACCATCTACTCGAAAACGATTTTTTCTCCTCTGAGGAGTGCTGATAAAGTGAAAGCTCCACCACTTCGGTTTCTTACAAGTGAAGACGGGTGGTGTGTTCTATGAAGTGGTGTTATCTTGAAAGTGCGGAAGGGGACACACTTGGGCGTTCCCTACTTGTGGAATCGGAGTCACGTGCAAAATCCGCAAAATCTTTGTTGCTGAGAAGAGGTATTTCTGGCGTCGTGCAGAAAAAGAAGCCTACAGGGCCGGTTCTCGAAAAATTTTCCGTAGTGAAGGAACGCCGTACAACGAAACTATAGATGCGACTATACGACAACGGGTAAAAAGACCGACATATCGTCTATTGAGATCGAAGCGGATAAAGAAACACATACACAAGTATGCAAATGTATGTACAAACGCACAGACACGCGCGTGTATGCACATACGTATACCTATATACACATATATATATATATATAACACGTGGTTTTATGTACATACGTGTGCGACCACACCTACGAACACACACACACACAGGTCCGTGTGTCTACATATACTTACGCAGCTATAAATCATTCTCATTACAATTTATACACATATATGCATACATTTATACATACGTATGTATACGTATCCCGACGTACGCAAATCTTGTGAGAGCGGAAGAAAGAGAGAGCGCAATGACGCGTATGCTTACACATGCATGTATATATGTAAACATGTATGTATATGCAGAATATATATATGTATATATATATGTATGTTATTTACAGACCTGTGTACATGCACTCCTACGCGTATGCGGGAAAAAAAAGTATACGCAGTAGCGTGGAGAGAGCGAAATTGACGGGGAGTGGTACGAAGACAGGAAGGCCAGCAAGAACGAAAGAATATTTGTAGAGGTGAGGAGACACGTTTTCTCAAAAGTGAACAAACACGAGAAGCGACTGGCGGTTTCCCGTTTTTTAACACGCTGCAGCAGCACCAGCACCAGCAGCCACACTTCCGGTTGCTCGCTGCCGCTTTCGTCCCCTCTCCACATATGCAGACACCCCTCCGGTACACGCGTACCCACACATAGGTGCAGTGAACTAAGACAGAAATTGTGTACTCATAGGAGTTCTTATGAACATACGGGTATGTCTGTAAATCTGTATCTAACTATCTATGTATATATATATATATATACATTTATATATGTATGTATGTGTACACCTACGTATACATAAGTTACACAGAGGTATAGGTATCCGCTTGTGCGTGCCAATGTGTATATATATATAAATTAGTATACTCGTATGGGTGTCTACATGAGTTTATCTATTTATGTACATATATATATATATATTTATGTGCGCAGGGAGATACGGGTATGTGCTTGTGCGTGTTGTGGAGACAAATGCGTTGGCAGAAACGGTTTTTTCAGGACGAAGCGGAGATGATAAAAAACGCCTTGTCCGTACGTGACTCTCCAATTTTGGAAAATATTGCCGCGATGTTTTTACGTGTATATGTGTACGTAACGCTTAGCACGTTTACATAAACACACAGAGCTATCAAGAGTGCGTCGTGCTATAAAAAGCAGTAGCTAAAAAGAAAAACGTATTTGTACATATGCGTACATGCGTAGCCACATGTAGAAGACGGGAAGAGCAGGTTTTCCTTTCCACAATATACTGCACGCACGTGTAACACGTCCGGGTTTTTGCAAACGAATTCTCGGGCGTAGAAGAAACGTACACGCAGACGTATGTGTTTCTCGGCAACTGTCCTTCTTCCGAAATGCGCGTCGCCATGTTAAATTTTTTCTCTTCGAACATGTGCTTCTACATCGGTAAACGGATATGCGCCAACACACACATATATAGACATATGCATGTTGACCCCTAAACACACCCCACTTTACACATATATATATATATATATGTATGCGCCCGTCTGTATGTAGGTTTCTATAGAGATATGTTATATACGTATATATAAATATATTTATAGATATGTGTGTATCCCTACAGAAACAGGGGAATGTTTACATGTGTATACACGCGCACACATAATTTTCTAAAGCCAGACACACCGTTACGAATTTGAACAACACCTACATATATATACACACATATGTGTGTATTATGTGTGTATGTACGTATATATGTATGGATGTATGGATGTAAATATGTATGTATGGATGTATGTATACGAGTATGTATGTTCGTGTGTATGTATGTGTATACGTATGCACGTATGTATGTATGTATGTGTATGTATGTATATGTATGTATGTATATGTATGTATCTGTATGTATGTATATGTATGTATGTATGTATGTATGTATGTATACGTAAATCTCTTCTCGCTCTTCTCTGTCGATCGGTAGCATCTACGGGAGGCTGCTCGACATGCAAAAACAGAAAAATCTACGTCACAGTGTCTATGTCCCGCAGACCCGAATACTCGAACATATATATGTACACTTGAACAGATAGAGAACTACGAAATGATATTTATATATATATATTCGTGGGCGTGTTTCGTATTCGGCGGACGTATATATACGTAAACAGATAGGTTGAGACTGATACACATACAGATAGACAAAAAGGGATGCAAAAGTAAATCTACGTATATGCTTACGTCAGAGGGCAGATGAAGATACAGAGAGATACACACATACAGACTGATACATATATATATATATATACAGATGTATACAAGCAGATACAACGATATATGTGTATATATAAATACAGATATACTACGTTTCTCTCTCCCTCTCTCCCTTCGCATGCATATATATGTATACATATGTTTATATAAGTAGCGGCTCGAAGAGAAAGTGGCCGTGTACACGTCTATTCGGGTGTATCTGTCCTCCACACGAAACTCATATAGAGACTCCTTCACCAGATTTATGAATATACATATATACATATATATAAATGTTCCACATGTACACAAAAGGATATACATCTATTTATATGTAAAGATTCACACGCCAGATATACATATATAGATATACGTGTTTACACATGCGTCCAACATCTACCTATGTACTGTTGATGACTGAATACTTTTTTAGTATGTATAAATTTATACACATATATATATAAATACATATATATATATGTATATAGATCTACACGTATATATGTAATATATGCCAATCAGTAGCACAGGTGTAGAAATGAAGGTGCGTCTATACATTTTCAAACCCGAACAAAAATATACACGCGCCTCACACGCTTGTCTACGCATGCACGCATCCTCAGCCTATTTATTTTATCCATCTATATCCACTGATCTATATCTATTTATCTACATCTATCTATTTATCTATCCATTTATCTACTACTATTTATTTCTATGAATATTTAGTATTCATGCATTTCATCAATATATAAGAGGAGGGCGCAGACAGACAGCCAGATCCATCATATATCTACATATATGTGTATCTGTGTATGTACCTACATACGTATGCCTATATCTAATATCTCTACCTCTATCTATACCCTATCTATCTACACCCAGGTATATGTATCCACCCCTCTCTAGGTATATCTATCTATACTTCTATCTATATATATATCTCTATCTATGTAGACCTATATCTATTTCTATCTATATCTGCCTATATGCGTATCTATCTACATGTATATCTATCCATCTCTCTCTATATATTTCTGTCTCTATTTCTGTCTACATATATATATATATATCTATATATCTATCTATATATCTATACCTAATATATATATATCTCCGTCTCTGTCTCTGTCTCTGTCAAACGTCTGCGTATGGGTATCGTCTGGAGTGGATCGCTGGCGATGAATAGACTCACGCGCGAAGAACCGAGTGATGTGGCCCTCTCTTTTTTTGTGTGTGTGTGGGATGTGGTACATATACGTGGGGGGAAGAAATGTAGATGTGCTTTTTCTGTGTCGCAGAAAACTGCGCTTTAAGATGACATGCGCCTCAACGTCTCGCGTCTCAACTGTTCTTCTCGTTTGTGTACACACACATATACACGTGTGTGAGCGTGTCCACCAAAGAGGACTTCTCTTCGTCCGCGACGCAGAATTGCCCCTCATTTTGGGACAAAAAATATCCGTGGGCGAAAAAAGTCCGCAGTCTTCGTAACAATGAACACGGAGATGCTGACGCATCCCGCAGGTGAATACGTCCGTATCTGTTTTATCGGCCTTCCAATTCGAAAGAGAAACTGACAGACTCGCGCCCTCCGCAAGTCTCCGAGACACATTTAAATCTACACAGAAAAAGTACATCTACATTTCTTCCCCCCACATATATATACCACATCCCACACACACACATATAAATGTATGTGGAAAACTACAGCACATATATATACCGCACGCCTATACCGACGCACCCACATATAGACGTATTGACGTATATACATGTAAATTTATACATATATATATATATTTATATATATGGAATAGTATATGTGTATGTATTGTATATGTATCCACAGATATATACATGTGTATATGTATTGACGTATATATACATTTACATACGTATATATATATATATATGTACGTGTATTGATGCATAGACAGAGTGACGTATATACATGTAAAAACATACATATATATATATATAATATTCTATGTATATGTATATGTATTCACATATATATCCATGTGTATATGTATTGACATATATATACATATACATATGTATATATATATGTACGTGTCTTGATGCGTATATACTTAAATGTACAGACACACATATATATATATATATATATATACGGATACATGAACATGTAAATGTATCCACAGATATATATATATATATACGTGGATCCGTTTTCCTTGCGCACATTTAATTCTTTGACATGTTGGGCCCGAGGCGTGTCTCTTCGACGAAGGCCTGGCGAACGTTTTGTCGTCATTTGCTGAGAAACGGCGACTTGCTGGGACGCGCTGAGAATATTTGTTACTTCTTCTAAAAAAGGCGGATTTGCTTGTAGAGAGAAAAGACGCATTTCCACGCACACACATATACACTTCTTTCAAAAGGCTGTGCAGGCGCCCAGCACGTACGTCTGCTGCTTTCAGCCTCCACCACCTCTTTGAAGTGTCACTACACCGCCCACGAGTCGAAGGCTCTCGATAAGTACAGCGACAGAATAAAAGAGACGCAAAAGAAGACTAAAAGAGAGGGGCAGAGGGTCAAAACCGAGCGAGAAGAAAAGTGCGAACAAATCGCTACAGGCGTATCCACCGCAGTCAGATTGACACGTCAACTGCATACATACATATATACATTTTATATACATCACACAACATATATAATATATATACACACACACATACACACACGCACACCACACAGTATATATACATATATATATATATACGGTTTATACAACATATCTACATTATACATGCATATTACACTGTATATATTATATGTATACACACACTATACAGTTTATATATACTATACATATATATTATATATACTGTACACTATACTATACATTATATACACATGTACACACATTATACAGTATAAACACATTATGTACATATATATATATATAAAGTACACACTACACAATACAAATACATTGTATACACATTTCATGTATATCTTTTGTATAAGGTATATATATATATATATACGTAGATGAATAATGTATGTATACAACACATATATATATATATATATTATACAGTGTAAACACATTACGTACACATATATGTATACATATATATATACACACACACACACACGACACGATAAATATACGTTAAACACACGTATCATGTATATATACTCTATAATGCTTCTCTACATCTCTCTCTGTCTATATACATAAATATATAATATATATATGTACCGTATAAGGTATGTAGATGTAGATGTATAAAGTACATACACAGTACATATATATATATATATATACTATACAGTATAAACACACTACGTCTATATACATATGTGGTATACAGTATATATAGATTATGTACACATATCATGTACATATGCTGTATACTGTCTATATATATAATATACTGTGTAAGGTACATATATGTAGGATGATGTGTATATATAATATGTGTATCTATATCTCTCATTCTCTCTATATATAATGTATACACACAGTATACAGCACATATAAAATATATATATATACACACAATGGATAGAATATATACATAGTATACATACATTATACAGTACGCAACTACTAATACACATACACTACATATATATATATATATATAAAGGTGTAGAGCTAAACACATGCTGATCTTGCTGAGACGCTCATCTACAAAATTCAGACACACACGTGTGTATGCCCCGGGAGAGGGGGAGAGAAGAAAATATAGAAATGAATATGTGTGTGGACAGGAAAGCGAGTAGTAGACGAATGGACAACTTCTCGGCGAGCGAGACACAAATGTACAATTTCTTCTATTCTTTGATGAAAGGGCAACAGGTACGCATGCAGAGAATACTTGTTCTCTCCATCGACAACGGGCCACGAGTATATACATGTGTGTAGGCAGAAAATTCCCCTTTTCTCCTTCGTTGACAGGGAGGAGGGAGACAGATGGAGGAAAAAATTTCTATCCTTTGATAACGGCAATGGGTCTGAGCTTCGCACATTTGTTTGATATGCCTGCGTCGTGGCAAGTTTGAACCACCTCGCTGACATTTTTGTAGCTCTCGGGAGCTTCTTCCATGATTAGTTTCGGCGAAGCGACCCGCAGCTGCAGAACGAAACAGCAAACGAACGCGGAAAACGCCGCAGACACGCAGCTGCAATAACTCCTGCAGCAGGAGCAGCGCAGCAACACAGTCGCAGCAGCGCCAGCTGCAGCAGCCCCAGCAACCACCGGCGCCAGCAAGCAGCAGCGCCAGCAAGCAGCGGCACCGGCAGGCAGCAGGACCGGCAATTAGCAGCAGCTGCATGCGGCGTTCAGTAGCAGCAGCGTGCGAGACTTTCGCACTGGGCGAGGTGTACGTACACCCCCCAAAGCGCGAACAACAGGCTTAAACGGACAGCCGCGCGGCCAACACACTACATATATGTATGCATGCGTGTGGATGTAGGGGGAGATAGACGGGACTGCAGGATGCCGCTTTTTGTGTGGACGGATGTGCGGCAATTCATCGAATGGCGAGGAAAGATACAGACCTGCCATCCGGCTGCGAGTATCGCAAAAAGAAACTCGGCGGTCTCATTTTGGGGTGTACGTACACACCCCGTCACCCGGCTGGACGTGCACCCGATTCTTCGTTCCCGACTTCGTTTTCAGGTGTATCTACACCCGAAAACGGCGCGTTCTTCCTACGCCGACGCTGTGAAAGCGTCTTCTTTCTACTTTCTCTGCATTCCTTCTCTATTCGCTTCACCTCCCCCTCGACGAAAATCAGTCAACAGGCACCTTCTCCACCAACACAGCCTCCTCCTCCTCCTCAACAGCAGCTACAAACGCATGCGTGGGGATGCATCCCTATATCATACACACCCGTATGTACGTAGGTGTCTGTCTACATACGGAGAGAGATGCAAACGACAGCAAACTTACCCACACACTCATATATATATATGCACGTAGGCGTATACATACAGAGATAGACAGGACGGCTGGTTTATATATGTACTCAAATACTTACGGAAGCTTTCACAGATATACGTACGTGTGTACCCATAGAGAGATATACGGGACGCCACAATTCACACATGTATATATACGTAGGTGTAGACGCATATGGAGAGATACACGAAGGACGGCACCTGTACCTGTAATACTTATGTATGTATATAAAGATGTACATAGGTGTATACACATAGAGAGATATACGGGACGCCACGTTCCCTCATATATATACATATATGTGAATATTTGTAGGTGTATACGCTCGTACATAGCGAGCGCGTCTATAATATATATATATATAACTATATGTATATATATGTATATATGTGTAGGTGTGTATCCAGGTAGAGAGAGGAAGATATAGGACGGCACGACTGTGTCAAGTTTTGAAGGTGTTTGCACGTCGAGAGATAGATGGGACGGCATGCGATTCAGCAGGTGGGAGAGACATGCACGGAAATTTCCACAAATTTGCTGCCGAGCGATGGAAGTCCAAGAAAGACGTCTGTCTCCTCCTGCAGGCCCTGGAGACAAACTCGCTCTCGCTGTCTCCAAGCTGCATGCATTTAAATTTACTGACTTCTTTCGAGAGCGAAAATTGAGCGTGAACCACACCAGCTTCGAAGAGGAAGTCCAGGAAAAGAAAGTGCAGCGAGACGGAGAAGAGGTGAGGCCTCGTGCTGCACCACCCGTCTTTCTACCTGCAACTGTCGAAGGCAGGGTGTTCACAGCAAAGAGGTTTCTCCCACCCAGTCTGTTGCTGCTCCTCCGCTGCTGCAGTGTCTTCTTCCTCTATTTCCCCTTCTTTTGCTGCTGCTCGTCTGCTGTCGCTGCGCCCCTGCGTTCTCCTCTCCCCCCTTTCCCCTAGCCCCATCTCACACCCCTGGTGCTGCAGTCTCAGTAGCAGCAGCAGCAGAAGCGGCAGCAGCAGCAGTCCCAGCAGCAGTAGCAGTTGCGGTAGCAGCAGCAGCAGCACTCCCAGCAGCAGCAGCAGCAGTCCCAGCAGTAGCAGCAGCAATTCCAGCAGCAGCAGCAGTGGCGGTAGCAGCAGCAGTAGCAGAAGTGGCGGCAGCAGCAGCAGTGCCAGCAGTGGCAGAGCAGTTTCGGCGTGGGCCGCAGCAGTCCCCGCGCTGTGTCAAGGGAGGGGGAGAAGAAGCGCCGCAGCCTTTTCTTCCTTCGTTGTCTTACGGATATTTGTTGTTCGGCAAGTTTTTGTAGGACGTCTTGATAGTGAAGTTGATTGCGCGACAAGTTTCGGCTTTTCGCACGTCCTGCGCCGTGGCAGGTGCTGCCGAATGTCTCCTGCAGTCCCTTCTCCGTGCCCGTTAAAATATAGCTGCACGTCCCCATGGTCCCGCCTATTAGAACGGGCTGTCCGGCCAGCTGGTACGCGCACGGGATGGCAGGGTGATGTGGAGGAAAGGCGCGCGTCGAGCCCTTCCGGTGAACCAGCAGCTGCTTGCACTGGCCATTGACCATGTGTTCCTGCAGGAGACACGGGAGACAGGGGAGACAGATGGAGAGAGCGGGAGACAGCGAGAGGAGACCTGCGGAGAGAGCAGGAAAGCAGGAAGGGGGTGGACAGCAGGGGCGAAGCGGGAGCAGCAGAAGAGGTGAGCGGAGAAGAGAGAGACCGAAAGCACACGAAGAGCGGAGAGGAAAAGATGATACGGGGACGAAGAAGAGAGACGGGGAGAAGAGAGAAGAGCGAGGAAGGACAGGAAGAGCGAGAAAAACAGCAACAGGAGCAGCAGCACGAAGGGCAACGGCAGCAGGAGCAAGAGAAGCAGCAGGAGCAAGAGAAGCAGCAGGAGCAAGAGAAGCAGCAGGAGCAAGAGAAGCAGCAGGAGCAAGAGAAGCAGCAGGAGCAAGAGAAGCAGCAGGAGCAAGAGAAGCAGCAGGAGCAAGAGAAGCAGCAGGAGCAAGAGAAGCAGGAGGAGCAGGAGAAGCAGCGAGACAAGCAGCAGCAGCAGGAAGGGCAGCAGAGCAACAGCAGTGGCTACTGCTGCAGCAAGAGAAGCAACAGGAGCAAGAGAAGCAGCGGAGTAACGGCAGCAGCAACAGCAGCAGGTCAGGAACAACGGCAGCAGCAACAGCGGCAGGTCAGGAGGGACGGCAGCAGCAACAGAGGCAGCAGCAACAGCGGCAGCAGCAACAGCAGCAGGTCAGGAACAACGGGCGCGAAAGGAGGAAGAGGAGTACAGCTGCAAGAGGGGGAAGGCAGAAGACGCACAGGAAGACCGAGGGCTTCTGTGCTGTGAAAAAGAGAAGAAATGTGTACCTCGACCTTTGCGACGTTATGAGAGACATCATAAACTACGTGCATATCCAGGTCATCGGGCGTTTCTTGGAGGACTGAAGCAAATGCCGCTCGCGCCAAGAATGTTATGGAGCTGCGGTTCACCCACGCATAGTTGGCTGCTGCTGACATCGCTGCCAAGTAGTCCTGCCCCTGCGTTTCATACGTGCACCCCAAAAAAGTGGCACACACATATATACATATACGTGCAAGTCTACATGTATATAGACTACCTTACGTCGCCTCACGTCTATCTATCTAGCTGCCTCTATCCATATATATATATATATTTATATATATGTACGTAGGCGTATGTCTATACATACATATATATATAGTATGTCGGCGGAGATCTGTTTATATGTATATGTAGAGGTCTGAATAGAGAGGAGGACGAAAAGACGCACATATATATGACTTTTCGTTCGTCTATGAGATATATAAATACACGTACAGAAGGCTCTTCTACAGGCAGGGGGCATGCAGTGTAATCATCACACCTACACACATACATATATATACACATGTACACACATATATAAGTCTCCCGCGCTCTGCATACATATAGTAGATATACGAGCTCACATACACGTATATGCATCTGCTCTACATCTGTATTCCTATGTGTAAGTATTTCTGTACATATATGTGTAAATGCGTACAGGTATACACGTATCTACGTACGTCTATAATATATACAAAGTATAGAGGCGTGTACACACCTGCACTAGCACCATTCGACGTATATACATGCCCAAACATACACACAGAGATAGATAGATAGAGAAATCTCTATCTAGAAGGATATGTCCATTTATATATATATATATATATATATGTATGTACTTCTCTATTTAAGGGGACGTGTACATTCATATGTGTGTATGTATGTGCCTTGTCTGGAAGGAAATGTAGACTTGTATACATCTATAGATGTATATGGAGGGGAGAACAGACGGAGAAAACAAGCAGCGCGTGTTCTTCATCCGAGCTTTCTTTTGTGTGTTCGGCTTGACTTTTTTCTTCGGGACACGAGACAGAGACGGAGACGAGACACGGAGAGACGGCGCGGCTTTGAGCGGTGAGACGGGCTCGCGAAGAAGAGGACAGATAGAAGGCGAGAGACAGAAGAGGTGACGCCGAAGCGGAAGAAGAGAGGGATACTGCGACGAAGGAAACGAGGAAGAAAACGGAGAAGAAACGAAGAGAGGAACAGCGAAGAAGGCAGAGGAGGAGAAGAAGAGGAGAGCGAGAAGACGACGGAGAGTAGTCTAAGCGAAGAAAACGAAGAAAAGCAGAGGACGGGAGAATAGGAGAGAAGTACTTCTTTGGAGGAAATGGGTGCGCAGGCGAGCTGCCGGTCATTTGTGGCAATGGGTCTCTTCTGGGCAGCAGTGTCCATCGCAACGAGCGCGTCAGTCGCGACTTGATGCCCGAGACCGCGGCTGCCGCTATGAATCATCACACAAATTTGACTTTTCTCTTCAATTCCCATTTGGCGCGCAGCGAATGCGTCGTAGATCTCCTCAACAACCTGCGCCAACAGCAACCGCAGCAGCAGCACAGCAGCAGGAACGGCAGCAGCAGGAGCGGCAGCAGCAGCAGCAGGAGCGGCAGCAGCAGCACAGCAGCGGGAGTGGCAGCAAACGGTGGTGAGCGGAGGTCGCGCGGCAGTGAAAGGCAGTCGCAGAAGGCGTGGAGAGACCGGCGAAGAGAACAGAGAAAGAGAAGCAGAGAGGAGGCGAGCGACGGAGAAAGACGCAGAGAGTCAAGGGAAGCAGCTCCGTATGCCGCGCGCGCTTCGCAGGCAGGGGACGAAGACGGAAGAAAGCGGAAAGCAGATCTGGAAGAGAGAGATAAAAGGAAGAAGAAGATGAAGAAAGGGGAGCCAGTAGCGCGAAGAAGAGACGGAAGAAGTTAACGGACGAGCAGAGAGAGATGGAGGCAGGAAGACAGAGAGACAGAGAGACACGGAGACAGCAGGCCGACAAAGGGAGACACACACGGAGACAAGAGAGACACACAGAGACAGACACAGACAGAGACAGGTTCATGCAGAGAGACGGAGACGGGGGAGAGACAGATACACAGAAAGGGAGGCAGGGGGAGAGGGAGACAGCTACGCCCGGGGACAGAGACACACAGAGACGGAGACAGATACGGGGAGAGAGACAGATACACGGAGAGGGAGACAGGGGGAGAGGGAGACAGCTACAGAGACGGAGACAGAGAGACAGAGACAGTCACACCGAGACAGAGACGGAGAGACGGAGACAGCTACACCCAGCAGATAGAGACAGAGAGAGACAGGGGGAGAGGGAGACAGCTACACCCAGCAGATAGAGACAGAGAGAGACAGGGGGAGAGGGAGACAGCTACACCCAGCAGATAGAGACAGAGAGAGACAGGGGGAGAGGGAGACAGCTACACCCAGCAGATAGAGACGGAGAGACGGAGACAGAGAGACAGAGACAGCCACACCCATACAGAGACACAGAGAGAGACAGGGGGAGAAGAAGCGTTTGTGAGAGCGCGGTAAAGAAAGCAATTGAAGAGACGCATGTGCAGACTGTCTCAAAAGCGGAGGACTTGGGCAGGAAGGGAGGAGCTCCACGACCCACGCGACACTGCAGTCGAGACACGGCGCGGCACTCGTAGGTCTACGACCGCATGCATTCCAAGGACACACCCACCCCAACACACACATATGCCACCTTCTGTCTCTTGAGCTCCTTCTCTCTGTCTCCCTCCCTTCTGCGTCTCTTCCCCCTCCTTCGTACACGTACACACACACACACACACACGGAGATATACCCCTCGGCAGATAGAGTGCCGTCTCCACCATCTTCGAGGAAAGGAGGGCTTCTTCACCTATCACTTTCTCTCTCTGTATCTCTTTCTGTCTTCCTGTCTCTCTGCCCTTCCTGTTTCTCTCTTCCTCGACGTGGAGACATCTCTACACACACGCAGAAGGACGGCCGTCGCCGGTAGACTGCCAGTGACGCCCACACACACCGAGAAAGAGAGACGGGGAGAAGTTCCGTACAAAGAAGTGTCTGCAGTGGGCCATGAGAAGAACTTCCTCGTAGACACATGCCCGTTCAGAGAAGAAACAGGTGCAGCACGAAAATCGACGTTTTGCTGTCGCGAAGAACGCACGCGGCTGATGCGTGTAGGTCGGGCGGAGGAGCAGCAGCAGCGGCAGAACGGACGAGAACAGAAGAAAAGTCAGAAGTGAAAAGGAAGGTGGAGGGGGCAGGAGACCGCAAAAGAGAGAAGGAACGCCTGCTGCGTATCTCTCTTGCAGGAGTCGTCGAGTCGTCAGCAGCAGCAGCTCGAGAGGGGTCCAGCAGCAGCAAGACAGAGACGAGAAAACGACAGCAGAAGAGACGGGGGACACGAAAAAGAAGAGAAGAAAGACAGAGGAGGACGAAAGGGAAGAGGAGGGGGGGGAAGGAAAGGAGAGGAAGAAACAGAGAGAGACGAGACAGGGGAGGAAAGGGGAAGAGGGCAAGGAGAGTAGAGGACGAGACAAAGGGGAGGAGACGGGAAGAAGAGACAGAAAGACAGTTGCGTCTACCCGAATTTCAGAAGGAGAAAAGTCAAGCAGACGAGGAAGAGAGACAGGAAGACAGGGAGACAGGGAGACAGGGAGGGCACGCTAGGGAAAGGAAGAGGACCAGAGACAGAGACACAAACAAAGAGGGCAAAAGAAGAAGTTGGACGCACTTGAACTCCGCAAGAAGACAGAAAGAAAAAGGAAAGAAAGCGAATTAGAAAGACAGAGAAGGAGAGAGAGAAGGACACGGGGAAGAAGAAGAGAAAGGGGGAGACAAGGAGACAGAGAAGGAGATGGGGAAGAGGGCGAGACAGAGGGAGACAGGGAAGGAGACGAAGAGACGGGGGAGACAGAGACAGGGAGGAAAGGGAGACAGAGGGGGACAAGGGAACAGAAAGGGAGACAGGGAAGAAGAAGAGACAGAGGGAGACAAGGAGATGGAGAATGAGACAGGGAAGAACAGGAGACAGAGGGAGACAGGGAGACAGTGAAGGAGACGAAGCGGCGGGGGAGACAGGGACACAGGGAAGGAGACGGGGAAGAAGAAGAGACAGAGGGAGACAGGGAGACAGTGAGGGAGACGAAGAGACGGGGGAGACAGGGAGACAGAGAGGGAGACGGGGAAGAAGAAGAGACAGGGGGAGACAAGGAGACAGTGAAGGAGACGAGGAAGAAGAAGAGATGGAGGGGAGACAGGGAGAGGGAGACAGAGAAGAGAGAGATGAATTTACTTGAATTTCGCAGTAGTGATTGCCCGCCCCGAGTGTTCCCATCTGCGGGAGGCCCCTCTTTTTGGCGCGAGAAGAAACTTTCCGCGGATCAGCAAGAAGCATGCGGCCATACTCTTCGCAGTGTTCCTTGTCTTCGACCCACGAATAGCCTTCCCGTAAATGCCAGTCCATTCCCAGCTCCAGCGCCGCTTCGAGGTCTGCAAAAAAGTATTCACCAACGCATGCACTTGAACAGAAGAAGTCACTTCTACTCTTCGGATTCCTGCCATGCAGAAGATCCACCTTTCCACATACAGATACATACGTACACACACATATACGTACATATATATATATATATGTAGACGTCTTTC
Organism: Sarcocystis neurona; assembly: GCA_000727475.1. Taxonomy (NCBI): domain Eukaryota; phylum Apicomplexa; class Conoidasida; order Eucoccidiorida; family Sarcocystidae; genus Sarcocystis; species Sarcocystis neurona. The sequence goes on along the minus strand of KL647290.1, from coordinate 6,175,938 downwards.
TCTCTCTCTCTCTCTGTACACATATACATATATATATAAGTGGATATGTATGTCTGTATTTATACATATGTATACATATATTTATATACGTATGTGTGTGTATGTCTCTCTTTCTATATATGTATATATATGTGGATGTGTATATATTTATACATATGTGTCTATGGGGATATATGGGTATATACATATATACTTTTATATACATGTATATACATAAATATTTCTGTATGTTCGTCTCTCTCTCTCTCTCCCTATAAGTATATATATATATGTATATGTCTTTGTCTCCCTGTCTCTCTATCTATCTATACACGTACATATCCAAAAACACGTATATATATACGTATGTACGTTTGCTTCCCTCTGCGTCTCTATATACGTGTACACGCTTGCATGCATATGTATGTATAGATGAAGAGACACCGCTGGGAAGAAGACGGATGAAGAGGAAGAGGAGAGATTCGTAGGGAAAGACAGAGAAAAAGCGCAAGCCCAGAAAAGGCACAAAGACGCATGCAGACGTTCCCACGTACACACAACATACACAAACTCAAATTCGTAAGTGTCTTTTCGTATTTTCCGGTGTACAGACACTTGAAATGTCCATCTTTGTTATCCACGCTTCAACCGCCTCCCCCCTCCTCGTTGATACCTCTACACGTCAAAACATACAAATATACATATATATGTGTACACTTCCTTTTCTCTCTCATATATATACATATACATATATGTAGACTTCCTCACTCACTATCTCTCACGTATATATATATATATATGTATATATATATACATATATATATATATATATACATACATATATATACATATATACATATACATACATATATATATATAAATCCTCTCTCTTTCTCTCTCACACACAGACACACATGCTTACATATATATATATATGTACATATATATGTATATATATATGTATATGCACATATATATGTATATGCGTGTATTACGTAGGTGGCGATATAGAGGTGACGTGGAAGTGTACTCGTGAAGAGAAAAAATATTACCAGGAAGCTCTTGTCGAGCAAGTGAGAGATTTGTGAATGCCCGGGAGATATTTATATATTACTATATATACATACACATATATCATATATACATATATGCGTTTATCTGCGTTCATTGATAGACATGCATGCGTTAAAATACGTCAGCATTCAGAATTGTCTCGCGCTATTATATACGTAAAGAAACGGGGAGAAAAAGAGAGAACGAGAAGAAGAGAAGAAGAGACACCCACACCCACACATACGTCTCTCAGCATATACATACATATAGATAGGCATACCTATACATGTATATATATACACACAGACATAAGCATATATATATATGTAAACAAGGAGAGAGAGAACCACACACACATACCTATATACGCGTAAATATGCGCATACACACATATATATGTATGGAGAAAGAGACACCCCTATATATAATATATATATAAAGGGAGAGACACGGATATACGCAGACATACACACACACACACGTAGATACCTACACACACATATAAAGAGACAGAGGGAGAAACCGACGTATGGATAATATTATATGTATCGGCATACAGAGAGATTATATAGACGCATGTTGCATGCTTTATACGTGTGTCTTAGGAGACGTGTGTGGGGGCCTGGAGACCAGCAGCCTCGAAGCGGGAGACGGAGAAGCTTCTGTATGTGTCCGTAGGCGTAGACGGGGCGAGTTATGTGTGGGGTTTCTACGAGCACGAGGAAGAGACGAGACGTACCTGGTCCTTTGCACGGAATGATGCCTTCTGACCCCACGCCAACAGGGATGTGGTCGAAAAGCGCCTGGGCGAGCTGCTCTTTCTTCTCCGCCACGTCCTTCTCTTCGTTGAAAAGCATCGCGCAGTTTGGAGGCCACAGCGAAGAGAAGCAACCGTCAGAAAAAGGAGGACAAAAAAGAGGCAGCAGCTCCGGAACAAGCAGCAGCAAACCACACTCGTACGAGCAGCCGCAGCAGCGCACGCAGCGGCAGCAGCACTGTCCACCAACAGCAGAAACAGCAGCAGCAACAACAGCAGAAACAGCAGCAGCAACAACAGCAGCAACAGCAGCAACGACAGCAGCAACAGCAGCAACGACAGCAGCAACAGCAACAACAGCAGCAGCAATCAACCAGCTGCACGCGCGGCTTCCGCATACAGACCCAGCAGCAGGCCAGCTGTCACACATACGCAGCAGCAACAGCAGCAGGCAGTCGCATGCAACAGCAGCGGCTATTCGATGTACACTGCAGTAGGGGAGGCAAGGAGACGTAAATGCAGCAGCCGCAACAGCACCAATGAGACAAACGGAGAAGCAGACGAAGGCGGCGGTAGCATCAGCAGTCGGAGGCCCGGAGCAGCAGTGGCGGCAGTTCCGTGCAGCGGCGAAGGGCAGCGGTACGCGAGAGGAATTTTAGACGTGCAGCAACAGCAATCGCATTAGCAGCAGCAGCAAAGCACAGCAGAAGCAGCAGCGGCGCTAAGCAGCAGCCGCGCGTTTTGGCGAGGATATAAACCACGCCGCGCAGCAGCGTAAAAGAATAAAGAAACAACCCTCGTATTGCCTCTATATAGGCGGTCTCGGCAGCAGCAGTAGCGGAGCCGCAGCAGCAGCAGCAAGAGGACGGAGCGCAGCCTGAAGCAGCTGCAGCACGGAGAACAAGTGACGAAGATCCACAGGAGCAGCAAGAAAGGAGGAGAAAGACGCACGTGAAGAGGCAGCAACAGCAGCAAGGAATAAAGAGAAGCGCGTGTGTCTCCTAACAGCAAGCGGAGACGAGACGTCACCTCTGCAAATACAGAGAAATGCACGACGGCACCCATCCCACATGCAGCACGTCTCAGCACGTCCTCACGTATATGAACATATAATCTGGCCAATCAAGAAAAATGTTTTATACATATATGTGTATACACATATATATATATATTCTCGCATCGGAGACCAAGTAAATACATATATATATATGTACACGTATGTATAAAACGCCGGTACGAGACAACATGCGTCTATTAGCTGTGTGATGCTATGAACCATCGTTCACGTACTAAATATAACGCTATAATATGTGAACTAACGAACAAAAATATATACATATATATATATTACATATCTCATATATATATATATTTGTGAACACATTTTAGCTTGGAATCTACTGCAGTTTACCTACAAACACATGCTTATTTACGTAACAAACGTGTGTGCTGACATAAATTATATATATACATATATACATGTACCTCTGGTAACACACTTTTATATATATATATATATATGTACACACGTATAGAGTACGTAATAAAACGACTGTTGCATGTGTGTGAGATCCCGTATATATGAACTGTCTTGATATGTATCTGCGTACATATACATGTGGTTATGCTGTAGTAGTTGTATGTATAGACATGTATTTATATACATATATATACACATATGTAGACATATACACACAGAGAGACGCGTATGTATAAATGTGAACAGAGACGCCTGTGTATTTCTTCTTTGTTTAGTCGACTTCTTGGACAGAGAGAAAGAAGGGGAGGGGCTGAAGGGGTTGCGGCAGTAGCAGCAACAGCAGGAGCAGCAGCAACAGCGCAGAGAAAAGGCAGCAACGCCACCACCGGCCCAGGGGCGCGAAGGAGGAACACGCGTGTGCTCCACAGCAAAAGCAGAGGCGGAAGCAACGACAGGTGGAGTGGATGGAGGAAGAGAAGGACGAATAAGAGGCAACTCACGCCAGGGGCAGCCGAAGCGGCAGCAGCAAGACGGAAATGATATTCACCGCGACAGCAGCAACAGCAGAAAATGAAGCAGCAGACAAAGTGCGACGTTTTGGCCCCCGGAGGCGGGTAGATCCGGCACCAGCAGCAGCAGAAATGGCCTTTCAGAAGCTTGCAGCAGCAGCAGCAGAAGCGGTTGAGACGCTCGCAGCAGCAGCAGCATACGGCGAAGGCGAACACGTGAGAGCAAGTTGCAAAGCAGCAGCAGACGGTGAGAAGAAGAGCGCGACGACAGTTTTTTTGAAAGGGCAGCAGGGAGAACGAACTAGGCGTGAAATTCTGAGAAGGGCGGCGGAAGAAAAAAAGAAAGATAACGGACGCGAACAGCAGGCGAGAGAAAATACCTGTTAGGTTCGTACGAAGGAGCCGCACGCCGCAGTTAATATCGAACCCCACACCACCGGGGGAAACAACTGCCTTCGGATCACCCATATCAAATGCTGCCACATTGCCAATAGCAAAGCCGTATCCTGCACGCAAACAAAAGATAAACAGCAGCCCCAGCAGAACGCCAGAAAATACATATACGTATATATATGTGTACCTCGTGAACAGGAAGAGCAGCAGCAGCAGCGCGCCAGCCGAAGCACGTCCGTAGATTAAAAATGCCTGGGGGCGAGCTGCGGTTCGAGAGGAGCAGCAACACACATGAAATTCGCGGTAAGCAAAGACGGGCAGCAGCTGCCGCAGCAGCAGCAGCATCCGCAGGAGCAGCAGGACGTGGGGCACGCATGGATGGCGCATGCAGCGCGACGTGGCGGAAGCGGCAGGAGAAGCAGCAGCTAAAGACGGGCAGCGCGGTACGGAGGGGGAGCTGCTGCACCCGCGAGTGGGAAAAGCAGAAAAGGTCCTCTTCTCCCTCCTGTTCGACGTTTCAGGCAGCTCTGCAGGTCTTCACACGCTTTCCTTCGGTAGAGACAAGAAGGTTTGCTGTCCCCGTGGGTGGTCAAAAAACGACAATTTTCGCTCTGGCCCATAACTGAAGTGCGCGCATCCTTCTCTTACGCATGCGAGCACGCACACACGCACGTCTGCGACGTTCTCTTCTCTTCTACATACACCAGCGCACGCGTCTACATACATATAGAGACGGGGAAAAAGAGTGGGCAACAAGAGAAGCACACACATATATCTAAACGTGTAAAATAGGTGTCCCACATATATGAAGACATCTACATACAGGTACATATACATATGTGTGTACGGAAGGCATATATATACATATACATATATATATATAGTTACGTGTGTGTGAGACACATATGTCTTTCTTCCGCTTTCTTCCTTTGTATACATATAGGTGGGTAGGGAGAAGAAGAGACAGCAATAATAGAAACAAGCGTATGTGTAGAAATGCGTAAAATAGGTGCCTTATGTATGTAAAGGAATACCTACGTACAGATACATATACAACCCACATACACATACACAAATGCCAGCAGAACGGTCCACTGATATTTCCTCTTCGCAGAGACTCGTTGAGAAACGGAGACACACCCATACAAACACACACGTAGTCGTCTTCTCCCTGCAGGCGGTGACAGAAAAGATACACACAGCAGCTAACGGAAGAAAGACGTGAACAAAGAAATGAAGGAAGTCGGAGAAGTCGGGGGAGGACAACGACCTCGTTTCACACTCGAAGAAAAGGACATGCCCTCCCAGTTAATACTTCCCTCATCTCTCGCATAGACACATAGAATCACATGTCCATATATATATATATATCTGTACACATATAGGTATGAGCAGACAAACAAACATATATATATATATATATATATATAGACATGCATACATTGACGCACATACATATATATACACATATGTGTACATATTCGTGTCGGCAGAGAGACGGCCGCCGACGCCCGAGAGAAGGAGACGACACAGGAGAGACAAACAGCAGGCAGGGAGACGTTGAAGAGACATGCTGACCTGCGTGAATATCAGGCAGGCCGATGCTGTGGCCAACAATTCCTGGCAGAGCAGCAACATTCCCAACTTGTTTTAACGCGGGAAGAAAACCGTATCCAGCCGCGCCGCCTCGCGAGCAGTACGCCCGCAGCTCGTCAAGAAGTAGGCCACGCAGACTGTCGTTCACGTACACGTGCCCTGCAGCAGCAGCAGCAGTGGACAGAAGAAGACAGCAGCAGCAGAAGACACACAGCAGCATCGCACAGAGTCGCACCAGGGGCAACACAAACGTCAGCGGCAGCAGCAGCAAGAAACCGGCAGTACCAGTGAAAAAGCAACACGATCAGAAGAAAAGACAGCAGTCGCCGCAGGACGAGGAACAGAGTTGCGAGGAAGACGGCGGCAGCAGCACAGCCGAGACAGCACGCAGAGGACGAGGCCTGCAGGAGGAAACGGGTCGCAGCAGGAGAGGGACTGCTGCCGCTGCAAGAACAGCAGCAGCCGGCAGCCAGCAGCAGCAGCAGCGGGAAACATCAGTGGCGACGTGAAGAGCAGCACGTCGGCAGCGACCAGCAAAAAAGACGAGGTGGAGACGTTGCTCCTGTGAGAAGGCGGATAGACAGGAAGACGGGAGAGGAAATAGAAAACACAGCAGCAGAAGCAGCCACACGAGATTGCCGCAGCTTGGTGACAGCACGGCGCTTACCGCCATAATTAGACACACACACACGCGTAAACATACATACACACACATACATATACGTAAAAACATACATATACATACATACGTATATATACATATATATATATCTACATACATAAACAGGCATACACACGTACACACATACATCCACACACACAGACCACACACGTATGTATTTTGTTCAAAATACGAACGATGGAAGTTATATATTTACACGCAACAAAAAAGCAGACATCAACAGTGTGCCCCACACATACGTGGACCGTAGACACACATATATAAATGCGCAAAAGTGGACGAAGAAATATGTTTCCACAAGTCTAGTGGGCGAAAGGACAGACGGGAAGGCTCCGGTGGAAACAGGGAAAACGGCTACGGCGAGAAATGTGGACGCACACCCGGGCGACCGTAGTACGCGTATACGTGCTACGGTGTACGTACGTGTATATGTGTGACTTTGCAGATATTAAGAGAAAACCTAATATCTTATTAAAATAAGAGAAAAAATAATATCTCTTGATAAGTTTTTCTTAATATCTACAAAATTACACATACAAGTGCGTACACCGTAGTACGTATATGCGTCCGCCTTCCTATACAAAAGTATACATATATATATATGTAGGAAGAGAGAGCGACGCAAAAAGAGAGAGACGATGAGGCCGACCCATATAGGTGAATCCACGTATATACTTATACACGAATTAACACAAGTGTTGTCCGTCTTCTGTCAGCGTATAGCCACAAGTAATATGTATGCATATACATATATATGTAGGTGCATGTAGCGGAACACAGTGGACAGACGAAACGACTCGAAAAAGAAGACGGAAAAAAGGGCGACAAGCGAGTGCGCAGCAGTGTTACATATGTGGACAGTATTCAGTCAATCTTTCAAACGAAGGAGAAATTTACTCTGTTCTCACCGGGTCGGATTGCGTTACTGCTGTATTAGACAGCAGAGTGCCGTCGTTCCGTGTATATATCCATATGTCACACATGTGTGTTCACACACGTAAAAACATGTATTCACAGACATAAGTGAGCGCACATTCACGCATGTATATATGATTGTAGAGCTGCAAATTTACAAACAGTAGAAAGAAGAAGGTCTTCCGCGTGTATGCCTGGGCAAGTGCTACGTTGCTTACGCAGAGTTATACGCACCTATCTATATGTATAGACAGATATCTGCATATATACATACAAACATGGGCTAAAATATACAAATGCAGACATAGTCACGCACGTCACCTGCCCCGGCAACACAAGAGAACAACGTATACCTTCGACATTCATCCCCGGAACAAATCCTTTTTTTATGACATATCTGCAGTTCCCACAGACGCCTGCGTCCTTAGAGAAATACGCCAGTTCTTCTTCAAACGTGCGCCGCCGGCCTGCTTTGGCTCCTGCCATTTTGCCGCTGCTGCGCGTTTAAACTGCTGCTGTTGCTTCTGTTTCTGCTGCCCGTCGTCCTGCGTGGCTGCTGGTGCTGCAACTGCGCGGCAGCTGGTGCTGCAGCTGCACTGCTGCTGTGGCGCTGCAGCCAAGAAGGGGACACGAAGAAGAGCTAAAGACGAAAGAGAGGGACAGAGACAATACAGGAAGAATAAGGAAGGTGAACACGAACCGAAAAAAGGCGGACGAGGTTCAAATGGAGAAAGAGAATATGAGGAACAGACGTGAAAAAGTCGCGTCGCTACTTCCACCGCAAGAAAAATCAGTATATAAGATGTTACAAGATGTTATTATTACCTCTCAATTTACCTGTGTAGCAGAAAGAGAAGATGAAGCGTTACAGTACGGCTGGGCTGACGTTAGACGTTTTCGTAAGTAAAAGGGGATGGAGTGGACAACTGGATCCATAAATCGAGATATCCAAGAGAGAGGAAAAGACATTTGTATCGTATGCGAGAAAATAAAGAGAAGCAGCAGAAGGCGACTATGGCGTCACCGGAAGAAGACTTATACAACAAAAGATCAGGCCACCAGAATGGGAGCAGAAAACAGTAGCACTTGTGTACCTCAAGCGAGAAGCACTCAGACTGAGGAGGTGTAAGTAGACACCATTCAGCGCACACACAACCAACACATGGCAAGATTAACAGATTATTTAATAGAAGTGTAGATATGAGCACATTATATATATATATACGATAAGCACAACGTGACGACCTGCGGCAAGGTAAAGCGAACTCAAATGAGATTGTCTCCACAGAGTAGAGACGAATGGGGAAGGCCACAGAAAACGAATACCACTGCTTCAGCCTACGCTGTCTGCATGTATGTGCGTATGCGAACACAAGCACGTACGGCGATGAACAAACGATTGAGACATGATACGCGAGTACCCACACTATTTCGTGTGTAGGTGGAGTCGGTTTTAAACGCAAGTGAAGAAACAGCCAACAAATCATCCCACTGAGAGTTTCCCCTTTTCATCTACGAGCAAAAAATTTGCCCAAGACACATGCGAAGGAAGACTTGGAACCGGGATCAAAGTAGACGTGCGGAACACGTAGAAAAGCTCAACTCGAGCTGAAGACACCTTGGTGCGTGGAAGACGAAGATGCGTGTCTAAAAGCATTCACATAGCGGACGCTGGGGGAATACTATTCTTTACACGTAAGACGATGGGAAACGAGAACTAGAATTACCCAGGCCAAGATGCTAGGTTACTGCATTACAGCGCGCAAACATTCACTTTAGGTGACAAGACGGCGTTTTGGCATTTTGATGAGCAGCAGTACGTGGAATGTTTGAATTTGGTGGAAGGATGGAAGTTTTTCGTAGAAGCATCCATGAGGACGTCCGGAGGGTGAAGCGCATGTACATGAGTTTTGACTGTACATGCGTCGTCACTTTGCAGACTGTCAAACTGTTCGGCGCCTTGTAGCCTTCCATCAGTAAAACATAAAAGCAAGACACATATTAGTAGAGAATCACGAAAAAGCTAAAAACGCGGTGTCTTCAGCGACTAGGCTTTTTGGACGAGCCCGTACTAGAGAGCTTCTGCCACGGACGAAGCACGGCTGTCCGTGTGCGCCGCCGCCGGTCGGAATCCAAAAACCTGCATGCGCAGCGTTAGCCGCAGTGGGAAAAGGAAAACAACAGGTTTGTACAATATCGACCATCTAAGCTCTTGTGTAAAATAGGCAGCTGCACACCGCTCTCCCTAATCCGTCTTTCTGGTCGTAGCGGGAAGAGGCAGCGAGGAAACAACTTTGTTCGTATTACGTATGGAAGGTACGTGTGTGAGGACCCACCGTTAGGCGTCCAACAGCTCCTTGAAGAAGAAAAGAGTGTAGCTCCTGTCAGGATCGGTCAGGTAAAATAGTAATGCCACACTAGAGCCGGTCTTCTCTGTTATGTCCGTGCACCCCGAGAAGTGTAAAACTCTAAATGTGTTCTCTCAGAAAACCAATGCTCAGTTCACTTTAAAAAACAGAATGGACGAGAGAACGAAACGGCAGGACGATGACCATACAAGGACTTGTGCCCAGCACTACGACAGGCGCTGTGTTGGCGAATACGGTCCACCGCAAGGCCGTGAACAAGGATACTGAACGAGGATTATGCAAGCGCGTGCGTCGAGCGAACCGAAGCGTGGGCGAGGTCTCGCGGTTTGGAGTGTACGTACACAGAATTGCTTGATGGTCGTTCCGCATTGTAAGGAGTTCTGCTTACATTTGATTAATTAGGCTGTGATTAAAGGAGCGATCGAAGCGATGAACCAGCAACAATATGAACATTGTGCGGGATGTCTTGTCTCTGGAAGCGCGACTTCACTGCGGAGAGCGTCGCGAGTGCTCGGGTCGCCCGCTAAAAGAGATAGCGTCTACAGAGCGTGTACATCTTGGAGGAATAAACACAACAATGCAGGTGCCTCAACATGGCAAGAACCTCACCTTTTCGCGTAGTGGCAAGTACGAGGTTGATTGATCGAACGGGGAAGAACCGTCCTGCAACCGATACTGAAGTCGTCTCTCGCTCGACTTCAAGTTACGTACATACTGACAATATTCGCCGTGTTACGTTGAGCGATTAGGTAGAATAGACGGAGGTAGTACTCGACCGCTGCCGCGAATCAACACACGTATGTTTCCGGGTGACTACATTGTAGGTGAAGTATCTCGATGTAACTGGACACCATTCTGTGTGTTCGGTATGTGTCCACGGGCCCTACTCTGCACGTCGGTGGCAAATGCAATTTCTTACGAAGTCTTAGTTTGAATCGGTGCGCCTCTGCGACACAAGTTTTCGCGGAGCTGTCAGGAAAAGTGTAGCACACTGTTCATTTGTATGGCAGGACGTGAGCAGACTCAGAAAAACGCTGCACTGAGTACATACAACATGTGTAATACTACTGTCATATACACAATCACGGGCGTCCTGAAGCAAAAGTTTTACAGTATGCTACCAACAATGAAAAATATTCTATTCCCCTACAGAATAGTGTGGGCAACCTGCGTAGGAGTTGCGCTGTGTATGTAAAGTGTGTAACACTATTTCATTTGTATAAAACAATACCAGCAACCTGTGCCAGAAGGTTATCTCATGTAAGCGAACGAAGTCCTGTTGCGGACGTCGCCTTATTGCCATATGCTTTGATTGCAGATATGACGACAGTGACTCTATACGCACACAAACTCTATACCGACTAGTAGATCCATGACTGTAGCGACACGCCTATAGGTTCAAATCGATAGAGCAACATCTTTCCACCTCACAGTGCGCCAGTGCGATTTCAAAGCCAGAAACGCCGGAAGATGTATCACCTGAAGTGACTGTAACCACTTACTGCTGTTGTTGCCTGCTGTTGCTCTGACCGTGCTGAGTCCCTCTGTGACTGAAATATTAAAATTTCCAAATGAAGTGGAACAAATTATTCCTGTGGTGCTTCTTTGCTTCACACACTCCCAACAGCCCCCGGTACGTTTCTACAGTATCCTTCGCAGACTCGTTCATGCTTGTACACAGCACATACGACAACTACAACCGTAATAGTTTCTGACTTTCTACGTATACACATTCGTACGTGTACGTACGTATTTCCACGCGTGTGCACACTCAGACGAATGGCAAAATATTACCTTCCTGATACGTGAAAAGCCAACACATCTGACAGTATGAATCACACGCTGGTCCGAAGCCACTGAGGAAGGACAGCTTGCAAAGAAGCGGGAGGCACTTTCTGGGATAGGGGACCTGAGAAAAGTGCCTTCGTGCGTACGGGCAGAACGCAGTGGAGAAAATTCCTGCTCAAGCACACTAAGTGAAGAGTTCGTCATTCGACTTGTAAGGCCCGTGTGTACCTCTGCTTTAAACCCCGCCACTAACGGGCGACGACGGGACATTTAACGAGGTGCTGTGTCATGGTCTGTTTCTTTCTCTTTCCCATCGCGCTAGGAGTGGTACTGCAGCAGCTGCTGTATCTCGCTGCAGTCGTGACGATCCAAATAGGAAGGTAAAGCGCTGGCCCGTGCACCGGTACGCATTATACCCTAGTTCCCTTATTGGTGTTAGACCCACTCACTAAGCATTTGTTATTACTCCAACGGACGTAGTCCTTCAACACGTATGCATATATACGTATACATCTGTTATAACTACGTGTACGTACCTATACGTGAATGTCCACATAAAGTCTGACGCACAAAGCATCGACACGCACATCGATATCAAACACGTTTCCAGAAAGAGATATATAAGTGAAACTGGGCTTTGAGAGATAGACTTGCCATGTAGATGCAAAGTCTGACGCACAAAGTATAGACAAGCAGATCGATATCATACACTTTTATACAAAGGGATATTTAAAGCAAGGTTCTGTGACAGTATATCTCGATCGTTCACTCCACGAAAAATAAAATATGACGCAGAATGTATATACGGGCACAGTTTTACTTAAGCACGAGTACACATACACATATACATATTTATACATATATATACACACGTATAGTTACACGCTTAAAGAGGCAGATTCTGACTAACGTTTGCTGTTTGTATTGTATAGACAAGGCCTGCTTCCATAACAATTTGTAGATACACGGCACTGAACAATATATATGTATATATATATATATGTAGATGTGTCACAACGCATCGGCATGCACCACTATTTTCAGGCATTTGCATACGCACACACACATACACACACACACACACAGCGTGTGTGTAGACACAACACAGACACAGACACACACAGACACAGACACACAGACACAGACACACAGACACAGACACAGACACACAGACACAGACACAGACACACACACACACACACACACACACACACACAAAGACGTGTTTGCTTTCAATAGACGAAGAGGGACACAACTGACGATTTTTGCGTTACGCGGGTCTTGCACCCCAGTTTCACCTCAGGAGGAAGATAAAACACATTTCGTCATTTATAAAAAAGAGTGCAACACGGTTAGCTGAACAAAAAAACAGATCTCTCCATTATTACGGGTGTGTCTTCGTAATGCGATTTAAATAGATATTCCTGTACGTACACAAATAACTGTGTGTCTGTAGATGTGCATACTTGCCTCTTGCTTCCTTTAAACGCATGTACATACAGACGCGCGGAAACATATATATACACACACATTTACCTTACCTATTCACAACGTACGCATGCAATGTATTCATTTAGACACACACACACACATGTAGGTTGTCATTAATACGCAGATACACACGAAGACAGCGAAGAAGAGAGATTTACCGCATTTCTTTTGCGCACGTGCCAGTACTAGGGATAGAAGCTTCTGAAGCGCCATACACAAAGAGCCGTATCACTTGGTACACACACACACACACAGACGAATATAGATAGATATATGTGGCATTACGCCTACGTATATGCCTTTCTGCGGAGTGATACATATGTATGCAGATCGTCACAGATATTTATATATGCATGCATATGTGTGTGCATATGCACATGCACAGCACTATACATACATATATATATATACGCCTGGATATGTGTGTACGAACGTATACACACATATTAAATATGGATATATATATATATATGTGGATATTCAGGAGTATCTTCCTATACAAGAACGTATAGATACACATGTATGTAAATCTGTTTACATACATATACGTGGACACTCTACAGATATCGATATCTGTATATATGCGCATATATATATATAAAATTTTAAAGGGGAGGTTTAATGAATCAAGGCAGAGTTTCGAACATGTATATCTTTGTGTAGGTGTGGGGGTGTGTACACATGCATATGTACACACATAGTTGTATATATATATATATACACACGTACACATATGTAGATACGTGTATATGGATAGATTTTGCAAGCACATACGCAGACACACCTAATAGACCTAGACACACACACACACACATAGTCATAAATTTATATATTAGATGAACAGACAGATGTACAGATATGTGTGTGTAGATAGCCCCACACGTATATGCCTTTGCAGTTGAAGGTAAAATGAAATCGAGCAGCAGCATTTCCTGATGTCTGCATTCTCAGTATATTTCTTTCCCTACAGCGGTCAACAAATGTGCGGATCGATTAACACAGAGATATATACAGAACTAGGCAACACGCAGAAGATACTTACGCATGCCCAGACACCTGGTTGACCATAACCTATACGCAAGTCAGCTTCTACACACAGACTGACGCATATACATATATATATACATATAAATATATACAGAACGACATATATGGGTTACGATATAGTTAAACTATATATATATAGATATATGTACGCAACTACAAAATACAAACAAATACATGCGTATGTCTACAGGTATACATAGGTTACGATATGTAACACATACGTATGTATATATATATATATATACACTGAAGCATATATATGTGTATATATACCAACACATCTATGTGTATACATATACTAATACATATGTGCGTATATATATGCTAACACATATATGTGTATGTATGTACTACGACACATATAGTATATACATATGTATGTATAGATATACTAACACATATAATGTGTATGCATACTAACACATATATATATATATATATTGACACACGCACTAACACATATATGTGGAAATATAGTAACACACGTATGTGCCTATAAATACTAACACCCCACATATACGTCTGTAAAGACACTCCTACACACATACAAAGTAAGATGTGAAAACGTGTATATATACAGGTAGGGACGGTAGTGATGAACTCCCCGCACACAAGGACGCGGTTATATATGCGTGTACATCGTTGCACATGGATACATGTGTGTAAGACGTAAAGAAGTTATTTTGTCTACGTCCGCATACTCCCGGGTATGGCTGAGTTACAAAAGTTTGCACCTTCAGTCAGCAGAAGCTTGCACCAGGGTACTTGCACATGTATACATATACATAGCGATATACATACGTACATATATATATTTCAACGAAGACGATGGGGCCGCCGCGCCCGTCGAAAAACAGAAGCAAAGACAATTAAGAATCCTTCGGCTCGCTGTGGAAAAGGGGAGCAATTCAGATTTTTGGGGGGTATGGGTATCCGCAAGGTGGAGACAAAGGCGTGGTGGCTGCAGGTGTCGTACGCACACCGGAAAAACGAGAAGAAGCAGCAGGCCGCGGTGTCCATGCGGCGAGCGCGCGCGTCTACTTCTCTTTTGCTGCCGGGGAGTCGGCTTTTCTGCTGCTGCTGCTGCTGTCTCAGCGTACTTCTGCAGCACCTGTGCGGGCCAGGGCGATGCGCAGCTCGAAGCAGCAGCAGCAGAGACGACGCAGTGCGCGCCGATGAAGAAGACGTGAAAAGCAAAAAGCAGAAAAAGAAGAAGAGACCGGAAAGACGAAGGACAGAACGCAAAGGGCAAAGACGTCCACGTCTACAGGGGAAGAAGACGCGTAAGAGAAAGACGAAAAGGAGAGCAAACAGAGGGAGAAGAAGATGAAGAAGAGGAGGAAATAGAGGACGAAGCAGAAGACGAAGAAGAGGAAAAGGAGTCGAAGAAGATGAAGGACAATCTGAACTAGAAGAGAAGGACTGAATTTGTGGGGAGAAGAGGAGGACATGAAAAGAGAGACGGCGAAGAGAAGAAAAGCGGCGAGCAGACGAGGGGAAGAGACGGAGACACGCACAAGCAGATTCAGAAGAAGACAGAAGTGAGAGAGGAAGAAGTCCGAAGAAGCGAAAGGACAACGAGAGAACAGCAGAGTGCATCCTTCGTCAAACCTCCGTCCCTCCGGAGTGCTTGAGCTGCTCGAAAATTTGCTTTGCTGCAGCAGCAAACACGCAGCAGCACGTGCCAGCAGCAGTTCCGCGCAGGCTGGAGACGAAGAAACGAACTTTTCTACTTTCTTCTTCGAATAGAGACCGCACTTCAACAATACCCACGAATCCAAGGTGGTGCCTCAGGAAAAGAGAAGAATTCGTCTCACGTGCATACACACATATATCCGTACATGTATCAACCCCACACCAAGGAACGACATACACACAGACGTAGACGCCTGCATCTCTGCATGGCTCCTGAAGCGGCAGCAACTCTGCATACGAAGATACACACACACAGACGTGTGTTGACTTTTGTAGAGAAAACGCAGTGGCAGCCAGAAACACCCGCGAGACAAGGAAACACAAAGACAGAGATATATATATATAAGAGCAGCAGAAATTTCCACAGAAGACGCACGGGGGGAGGACTCAGACGGGCGCAGGGGACTTCGCCAACACACACAGAGATATACAGAGAGAGAAGCGGAAAAAAAGAGAAGACGAAGGCGGAAAGACGGCGAAGATAAGCGAAGAAAGACAGGGACAGACAAACGGGAAGGAACACGAAACGGAGAGAACACGAGACATGTGTGGGGAGGAGTGCACGGGAGGAACAGCAAGAGAGGTGGCACATAGAGAAGGAAGAAGAGCGGAGCGCAGCAGAAAAGGAAAGGGGAGGAGAAAAGAGGGCAGCGCAGAAGGCGGAGAGAAGAAGGCGGAGGCGGAGACGGAGACAGGGAGACGGGAGACGAGAAGATAGAGACAGAGAGCGAGACAGAGAGGGAGACAGAAAAGGACGGAGAGACGAAGGAGAACGGGGAGACACGGGTAGATACGAAAAAGTGAAGTCGCAGAAGAGAGATGCATGCGGTGCGGCTCACCGAGGTCCTCGAAGAGAAAATTGACGTTGTAGCCGGTCTGCATGTGCGCCCACCCCAGCAGAGCAGCAGAACACTTCTCCGATAAACTAGCCACGTCTCCTGTCTCCCTTGCTCTCTTGCTTGTCTAAGTCTCTGTCTCGTCTCCCTCTCTGCCTGTCTCCGTCTGTCTTACTTTCTCTGCATGTCTGTCTCTTCTACACGTAAGGGCAGACGAAAGCGAGGTCGTGAAGAACAGAACACGGAGCCTCTCCTCTTCCGAGAGAAGACGGGGAAGAAAGCGACAGCAACGGCAAGCAGGCGTCGTTCGACAAGAAGCTCCTTTCGCTAAAACGGGACAAATATATCATCAACGCATGCAGCTGCACACACACACACATATATGGGTGTATGTATGTTTCGATCTTCTTTCCGCAGGGGTGTCTAAACCGAAGTATTTGTATATAGACACGTCCACAGAGAAAGAATTGCATGCACGCTCCCGAAGAAAGCGTCTACGCACGATAAAAGGATTCTCTACACACACATGTATATATGCCATGCTGTTGTGGCTATGCTGGGGAGCAGCAGAGGGGGTCACGACAGTATACCGCGGCCTACACACACAAATTTACGTCCAACCTCGCCCAACAACACTACGACTCCACTTCCTATTTCCACGTCGTCTACATATATATACATATACACGGACACCTATACATGTGCGTGCGCGCAGATATATATACAAATGGCTGCATGCACACACACATGTGTACCTATGCATGCATACATTCGTGCCGATACGCACATGTAAATATGTACGTACACACACTCATACATGTGGAGGAGTAGTCCATTATTATTCCCCTTTCCAAGGATGTGCATCTCTTCAGACAAATGCACTCAAGCACATGCATGCAAACAATTACACACACATACATATATATGAGAAAGGAGGAGATCTGCTGGGAGCGAGCACGGGAGTGTGTGACACTCGTCCCGGTCATTTTCCCCATGGAAATGACGGGCAGCAGGGCAGAGACAGAGACACGGAGAGAGGAAGAAAACGGCCTGGCTTGAACCTACACTGCTGGAGGCCCTTTCCTCTGTCTGGTGGACGCATGCACGCCCGCACACTTTTGACTGCAGACGCCGGTGGGGTGTGCAGCGCCGCGAAGGAGACGGAGGAAGAGGAAAGGCAGAGGGCAGAAAAGAAGGCGAGGAAGACGCAGCAGAAAGGCACTCAGAGAGGAGGCCGGAGGGCGAGAGAAATGGGACGAGAAAGTGGGAGGGGTTAGAGAAAGAGAAGACAGAAGACGGAGAGCATGCAGCAGCAGGAAGGGAGAAGCGAACAACAGGCGACCTTCGCTTCTTGACTAAAAGGGACTTCTTCTGTTGGAGAGAAACTCGCGTGCAGCAGTCCAAGAAGAAGCAGCAGCAGCAAGGACGGCACTGCCACACCACAAAAAAGTCACCAGTCGAAGAAGCAGCAGCAGCACAGAGACGCAGGAGTCGCAGCAGAAATAGCGGCACAGGATTACAGGAAGAGCGTAGGAGGAAGAGGAGGACGGGGAAGGAGTGCCACA
This sequence comes from Sarcocystis neurona, assembly GCA_000727475.1. Lineage (NCBI taxonomy): Eukaryota > Apicomplexa > Conoidasida > Eucoccidiorida > Sarcocystidae > Sarcocystis > Sarcocystis neurona. Next base: position 6,157,783 of record KL647290.1, on the reverse strand, counting down.
AATACGAACAGCAGCAAGAGGAACCGAGCAGCACCAGGAGGTAAAGGAGGACGAGCAGCGGCAGCAGCAACAGGAAGACAGCAGCAGGAGGTGGAGCAGCAGGAGCAGGAGGAAGACAGCAACGGGAGCAGGCGGAGAGGAGCAGCAGCAGCAGGAGGAAGACAGCAGGAGGTGGAGGAGGAGCAACAGCAGGCACTGCGCGAGCGAGGCTTGCATGCGCACCTGTTTGCGCGAAGAGGAAAACCAGCAGGCGGGTGAGCAGCACCAGCAACGGCAGCAGGACAGCAGCTGTTATAGAAGCAGCAGGAAGGAGGGGAAGGAGTCGAACGAGAACACGAGAGAGAGAAAGGAGAGTGAGCCAGAGGAAAAGTGGGGAAGAAAAGAACAACGAGCACAGCAGGGGGAAGAAGGACGACAAAAAGTCGAGAGGGAAAAAAAGAGGAGTACATACCTTTGCCGAACATTCAACAAATGACATTCCCGCGGACTCGCAATACCGCTGCATCTCCTGCAGCAACAGCAGGAATGCGGCAGCAGCAGAGAAGCAGCAGCAGCAAGAATGGGGCGGTAGCAGAGAAGCAGCAACAGAAACGTAGCACCAGCAAAGCAGCAGGAATGCGTACAGACAGTCTCTGTAGCTGCAGTAAGAGCAGCAGCAGCAGCGAAGGACGGGGAAGCGAAATTGACGAAAAGGCGTAGCAACAACGCTACCAGCAACAGCAGCGGCAGCAGCAGCGACAGCAGCAACGGCAACAGCAGCGACAGCACCGTGCAGAAGAAACGCAGAATCCATTTCTCCTCGAGACAGGGAAATGTTTCTTTTCCTGCTGCGTCCCTTTAATACACACGTGCAGTTATTTATGTAGTCACATACCAGGATCCCGCATGCAAATCTATGGATCCCTACAGAAACATACTTACACTTGCTGCTGTTGCTGCTCCTGCGCCTAAGATGCTGCTGGTTCTTCTCTTTCTGCTACTGTTATATGCAATTCCACTGCGTCTTCCCCTTATTGCTGCTGCTGTCGCTGCTGTTGCTGTCGCTGCTGCTGCTGTCGCTGCTGCTGCTGTCGCTGCTGCTGCTGTCGCTGCTGCTGCTGTCGCTGCTGCTGCTGTCGCTGCTGCTGCTGTCGCTGCTCTTGCTGGTACTGCATGTGGGGCAACTACTCCTCACCCGTTTCCTCCGGGCAGCGCTGTCAGGAGCGTCAGCGCCTGGCGTTGTGTCGCTGGCGTCAAAGCTGCTGCGGCTGCTTCTGTTCTGCTGCTGCGTTTTTCTTCTCCGTCTCCCTCGCTGCTGCGGGTCTTCGCGTCTCCCGCCTTCGATTTCCTCTTCCCCTTTTTCTTCCTCTTCTTCCGGTGCGGCAGCTGCTGTTGCTGTTTCTTCGTCGCACTTGTTGGCAGCGACGGAGATGCGGCAATGCGGGGGGCCGCGCTGCTGCAGCTCCTTCACCCAGAAGGCTACTGCATCCATGGTCGAGGGAGAGCTGCGCGCAGCATCGCATGCACCCGCCAGCAAGAAGTGCTTTCCTCTTCTCTTCCTCTCTGTTCCTCTCTGACACTGCATGGGAAGAAGTAACTCGATGTCCACAGAGAGAACAAGAGAACACGAAAACAGCAGCACACAGACGGACACAAAGGAGACGAACAGAGGGCACGAGACGAAAGAGAGGACGAGACACAGAAAGGAGACGGGAAGGGAGACGGGGAGACGGGAAGGGAGACGGGAAGAGAGACGGGAAGAGAGAAGGGAAGGGAGACGGGGAGAGAGACGGGAAGGGAGACGGGAAGAGGGAAGGGGAGACGGGAAGGGAGACGGGGAGACAGAACGGAAGAGAGACGGGGAGAGTGGAGGAGCACCCCGGCTCGATAGAATTCCCCCTCTTTCACAGACACGCACACACGTGCAGATACAGCAGCGGTGAAGCAGACAGGCGCACGGCGGAAGAAATACGGCCAAAGAGAGTGCATCCGAAAGGGAGACAAATACAGAGACAGGCAAATACAGAGAGACAGAGAGACACGAAGAGAGACGGAGAGAAGATGCTGCTGAGGGGGAGACGAGACGGGGAGACGGGGAGACGGGAAGAAGACGAGGACGATGACGAGGACATCCTAGCGAACTCACGTGATATCGTAGACGACGACGGCTCCTGCAGCATCGCGGTAGTAGAGCGGTGCCATTGCTCGGAAACGTTCCTGTCCGCCGGTGTCCCATATATATAATTTGAGTTGACTTCCTATCATCACCAAAACAGCAAAAGAGGCAGGCGTCTCCACCGTATCACCCGCAGCAGCACACACACACACGGGGCGCGGCGCCCACTCTTCGTTCCCTTCTGCCGTCTCCTCGACTTCTCCTCTCTTCCCCGTCTTTCTGCCCCTTTCTTCTTCTCTTCTTCTTTCTCTCCCTATTCTTCTTTCCCGTCATCATCTTTTCCTTCTTCGTGTCTCTTCTTCTTCTCCTTCCAATTCCCACTGCAGCAGCCAGCAAACCCGCAGCCGCAGCTCCATCCTGTCTCCCCGTCTCCCCCTGCGTCTCCTCTTCTCCCTCTCTGTCTCCTCTTCTCCCCCATCTATCTCCCCGTCTCCCCCACCTGTCTCCCCGTCTCCACCCTGTCTCCCCTTCTGCCTCTCCGTCTCCCCGTCTCCCCCCTGTATCCCCGTCTCCCTGCGTGTCTCCCCTTCCCCCTCTATCTCCCCGTCTCCCCACCTGTCTCCTCTTCCCCCTCTCTGTCTCCCCGTCTCCACCCCCTGTGTCCCCCCTCGTCTCCCCTTCCCCCTCTATCTCCCCGTCTCCCTCTGTGTCTCCCCGTCTCCCCTCTCTGTCTCCCTCTCTTTTCCTGTCTCTTTCTCTTTCACTCCCCCTGTCTCTCTGTCTCCGTGTGTTCCCCGCCCTCCCTTCTCCTTCCTCTTGCCGTCTCCCTTCCTCTTGCTGTCTCTCTGTGTCTCTGTGCCCCCCTCTTCCTTTCCCCCCCCCTTTCCCCCCCTCGCTCTTCTTCACTTTCCCTGCGCTCGAAGGAGACGGGGCCAAAAAGAGACCCCCCTGCGGAGCGCCTTTCTCTTCTCCTTCTTCACACAGACACGTCTACACACACCGATACACGCATATACACGGAGAGGAGACACCTCCTCTTCCCCGTTCTTCACTTCTTCGGCCAAAAACGAAGGAGCCTCTACACGTCATGCGCCCCCCAACCCAACACATACACACATACGTAGGTGTGTAGGTGGCGGGTATATGGGGAGAAAGGAGAGCAGACACAGAGGAGTCAAGAAGGAACGTCGCGCCGCATGCACGCATATGTAAAATGAGAAGAGAACGTCTCGTGTCTCCGGTTCGGTGTGTGCACGTGTGTAGAGAGAGACGGAGACACGGAGCGAAGGAGGTCTCCTTCACGAGTGATTTATATCAACTCAGGAAGCTGTCCCTCTTTGCTGATGAAAATGACCGGAAAGAACTCGACTTCCTCTCTCAACAGATCCTCTCCGCAGAAAGAAATACACACCCACAAAAAGACAGGACAGGTACGAGTAAATCTACACACACACATATACAAATATATTTGGGTGTATGTACGCTTCAATAGAAATACACACATATACACGTATATACAGATATGATCGATTTTACATATGCCTGTGTACGTGGGTATACATATATACATATATGTATGTGTATGTTTGTATTTACTATCCATACGTGTATACATATATATATCCGTGTTGCTACGTGTATGGGTATGTGCAAGTAAAACCATGTATGTATATATATGAGTGTGGCTTGGTATGGATGTAGGCGAAGGTGCAGCAATAGCAGCCGCAGCGCTTGCCCAGCAACAGCAGCGGCGGAAGAGAGCAGGCGTCGCAGAAGAGCAGAGAAGCCAAAAGAGAATCACCAGCAGCGTCAGCAGCACGACCGTCAGCAGCAGCAGGAGCGCAGCAGCGGCAGCAGCAGTACGAGTGCAGCACCGGCAGCAGCAGGATCGCGTCAACAGCAGGAGCGCGTCAGCAGCAGGAGCGCGTCAGCAGCAGGAGGAGCGTCTAAATTCGTACTTGCGAATACTCGGGAGTATATGTATGTGTGTGCGTGTTTCCTTTTAAGCAAATAAGTTCCCAGAACAAATCAACAGAGGGAGAGAAAGCGCCCACGTGAGGGAGAGAGCGGGAAAGAATGGAGGGACTGACCTGCTTTATCTACGCGGACGGTTTGCTGAAGAAATGCCGCGCCGATAGTAACCTCGTGATACTGTGGGAAGCGACCACGGCAGAAACGAAGAGCGAGGCTGCTCTTCCCCACGCCGCTGTCGCCCAGCAAAACCTACGCAGCAACAGCAGCAAAAGCACAGACGTTCCCACAGCAGCAGACGCAGCTGCTACAAGTACAGAACACAGCAGCAGCAGCAGCAAAACGTATGCAATATCTCTGCAGCACCTGTGTGTACACCGGAAACGGCACCTGCACCAGCTGTATGCACACCAGAAGCAGCAGCAGTAGTCGTCGCAAACCGTGGCCAGAACCAACATCAGCAGCAAACAGATGTCTATTCGTTGCGGCAGCAATCTACAGCAACAAAAAACAAAACCGAAAACTCACATGCATACACATATATACACGTGTATGTGAATATACATGTATCTGTCTATATCTGTATCTATATCTACCTATATCTATATCTCTATGTATCTATATGCATACGTATATATATATATCTGTATTTATATCTACCTATATCTATCTATATCTATCTGTATATATGTATAGCAGCAGCAGTAGTCGCCGTACGACAGCGGCAGCACGTGGCGCGGGTTCCACCAGGTGGAAATTTTGAGGAGCCGCAACGTCGAACTTCATGCCGACACGAGCAGCAAATCACACGGAAAATCACGCAAGAAACTCTACACACGGACTCACATATATATACACATATATATATATATACAGAGAGCGAGGTAGAGACACATTGGAACATATATAGAGAGACGTACAGAGACATGCATGTAGAAGCAGTCGGTACACATATTTACATGAAACGGCGTCTACATATATATGGGAGGACGAATCAGCGGGTGCATACATATACATATACACATATATACGGGAGGATGAAGCGGTGAGTACGTATATGTACATACATACATGGGAAGATGAAACAGTTGAATACATATGCGTATATATATATATATTTGGGCAGATGAAACCGTGTACACGCATATACGTATGTATATATGTATATATACACATATATGGGAGGATGAACCAGCGTGTACACATATATACATATATAGGTATATGTAGGGGGAGACGAGACAGTGTGTGTGCGTCCCTATACACATATATATATACACGCATGTATATATATATGTTGGAAGGATGAGAGAAGCACGGCCAGCTGTGTATATATGCGACTTTTTCTCTTGTGTGAACCGCTTTGACGCGCAGAAGCAATCTCCGACACTTTCTGGCTGCATGCGAGATATGGTCGTGGAGCAGGCACTCGATAGAGAGAAGAGCGGCTGGCAAGGAGGGGCCCAACATCAGCAGCAAACAGATATCTATTCGTTGCAGCAGCAATCTACAGCAACAGGGAGAGGGAGACGGAGACAGGAGAAGGGGAGAGGAGCGCATGCCAAAAGGGAGGAGACGAGACGGAAGGCGGAAGGGGACGAAAACGAAAACGAAGAGGATGGAAGGGTGGGACAGCAAATGAAGAGCGGGGGCTCGGGGCGAAGAAAGGAACTCACGATTTTTGCTTCAAGATTGAGGCAGTGAGGCGTGATTCCGCTGCATGCGACAGCAACAGCAGCAGCAGCACAGAAGGTGGTCAACTTCGCCAGCAGAAAAACAGCAACAGCAGAGCTCGCGGCAGCAGCAGTGGCAGACGCCGCAGAAGAAAAAGGACGAGCAGCAGCAGCGGAAGGAGGGGGAGGAGCAGCAGCAGCGGAAGAAGGGAGAGGAGCAGCAGCAGCGGAAGAAGGGAGAGGAGCAGCAGCAGCAGCAGCAAAGACGCTGTCCCCAGGGGGGAGATTATTCAGGACGAGTGGCCGCAGCCGCACAGAAGTGAACTGCAGCAGCAGAGGGACGTGAGCAGCGGCAGCGTACGCTGCTGCAGAAGGCAAAGAGGAGCAGAGAAAGAAGCAACTGCAACAGCAGCAGCGGCGGAGAAGGAGGAGAAGCAGAGCGCAGCACCGCGTCTCGGCAGACGAGGAGGAGGGGGAGCAGCAGCAGCAGCCTCAGTAGCAGTACAAGCAGCAGCAGCAGCAGTGGCAAAACAAGGGAAGGTGAAGCAGCAGTCTCCACAAAGACAGAGATGCTGAGAAATCCGCAGCCGCTGCTGCAGCAGCAGTACAGAGCGGCCGGTAGTAGTGAAAGGCGCAGCAGCACCAGCTCCGCACTGCAGGAGCTGAAGAAGCAGCAGCAGCAGAAGCAGAAGAGGCGGCGCCAGCGCGGTGGAGCAGCAGCAACAGCAGGAGGGATTGGAAGCACGAGCAGCATCAGCAAGGAGGAGGAGCAGCAGCAGCAAGAGCGGCACCAAGAGGGAAAGCAGCAGAAACAGCAGCAAGAGAGGCAGAGCACTACAAGAAATAGACAGAAGCAGCAGCACGAAGAGAAGCAGAGCAACAAAGAAGGAAAAGGGACGTAGCAGCAATAGGAAGAAAGAGAATCACTTACTCGTGAATGACGTGGGGAAGGCGCAGCTGGGCCTCCGTATTTGGCTGCGCAACTTCAACAGCAGAACAGCAGCAAACAGCAAGTTCGCGCATGCGTCAACAGCGCGCCTTGGAAGCAAAAGAAGAAGAAGAAGCATCCGCAGCAGCAGCGAACACTGAATAAAGAAAAGGAGACACGGAAACAAGGAAATGCCACCACAGCAGGAGACGCGATAGCAACAGCAGGAAAAAGCATCTCAAGACTGCCGCAACGCCAGCAGCAGCAGAAGCAGCAGCAGCAGAAG
>KL647290.1:6083562-6150282 GCA_000727475.1 Sarcocystis neurona | reverse complement strand
AAGCAGCAGCAGTAGAACAAGCAGCAGCAGAAGCAGCAGCCGCAGAAGCAGCAGCAGCAGAAGCAGCAGCAGCAGCAGAAGCAGCAGCAGTAGAAGCAGCAGAAGCAGCAGCAGCAGAAGCAGCAGGAGTAGAAGCAGCAGCACCAGCAGATGCAGCACCGGCAGATGCAGCAGCACCCGCATCAGCAGAGGGCAGTGAAGAAAAAGATGGCAGCAGGAGCAGCTGCAGCACCGGGGGGGTTGTGACGAGAACGAAAGAGGCTAAAACATATCGGCAGCAGGTATGCTCCGTCAGTTAGCCTCGCCCGGGTGATTCGAGAAGCAATAGCAGCGCAGCCGCAGTACCTCAGCAGTCGGGTCGGCTCAAAGGCTGCAGCAGAGTCCTGGCAGCAGCTACGGAAGCAGCAGCAGCACACGGGGAAGGTGTGGAAGCAGCCAAAGTACTGCGCGAGCGCCAGCAGATGCAGCAGCAGCAGCAACACATGCGGCAGCAGCAGCAACACATGCGACAGCCGCAAGCTCTGTGGCAGCGGCAGCAGCAGCAGCAACGTACGACGCGAATTACTGGTAGTACTGCAGCTGCCGCAGGATGGGCAGCGGCAGCAGAGGCGGTGGAAACAGCAACTACAGCAGCTGCTGCTGCCGTCTTCTCAGCAACGGAGGCGGCAACACCAGCAGCAACGGCGAGCAGTAACAGCAGCAGCAGCAGCGTGGGCAGTAGTCGTCGTCGCAGCAGCAGCAGGAGCAGCAGCAGCAGTAGCAGTCACAGCAGCAACAGAACCCGCACGTAACTAAGAGCAGTCGTTGCGGCAGCAGCAGCAGCAAAAGCGGTAGTCGTCGTAGCAGCAGTAGCAGTCACAGCAGCAACAGAACCCGCACGTAACTAAGAGCAGTCGTTGCGGCAGCAGCAGCAGCAAAAGCGGTAGTCGTCGTAGCAGCAGTCGCAGGAGCGGCAGTAACAGCAGCAGAAGCAAGAGCAACACCCCAGGAGCAGCAGTAGTAGTAGCAGGAAAAAGAGTAGCAGCAGTCGCACTAACAGCAGTACCAGCAGGACAACAGCAGCAGAGGCAGCAGTTCTTACCGGTGCTGCTTGAGCACCCCATGTCTTCTCGCTTGAGGTGAAAACGGGAGGTCGACACCTGCCAGAGATGCAGCAGCAAATATGAAGGAGGCGATAGCAGGCTGTTTGCTGCTGTGCGTCTGTCGTAGCGAGCCACACACACGAAGAACAGAAGCAGCGCCTCTGCGAGGGAAGAAAAGACGGAAGGAGAGAGGAGGCGTGAATACGCAGCAGCAGCAGTAGCAACGCACGTGGGGGAGCCACAGAGATGCACCTCCTTCACCAGCAGAAACGGCAGCAGGAGCAGCAGCAGGACGAGCAGCAGGGCAGCAGCAGGAGCAGACGCAGAAACAGCAGTAGGAGGAACAGCATAAGCAGCAGCAGGAGCAGGCGCAGAACCAGCTGCAGGAGCAGCAGCAGAAGCAGCAGCAGAATTATGCTGAGTAGCGGCAGGAAGACGAGCAGCCGCAGTGGCAGTGGGCGCATGCGGAGGATGGTGCTGTAGCAGCGGGCAGATGAGGGAACAGCAGCACAAGGAGCAGCAGCAGCACTAGCAGCAGCGGAGGAAGAAGAGGGACGTTCAAGAAAAATTTTCGTCCTGAAGACCAGCAGCAGCTACGCGTCCGCCTCCTGCTGCGTAGCAGTCAAAACACCTGCCCCCGCGTCTTGCCACGCTACTGCTGCTGCTGCTGCCCCCGCGTGACAGGGTGGGTGGTCCTGCTGCTGCTAGTCTTCTTCTGACCCACCTTCCTGTGTAATTTCCCTGCGCTGCAACAGCGACAGAAGCCTCTCGCAGGAGCAGTAACGGCTCCCAGCAGCAGCGACGGCTCGCAGCAGCAGCAGCGGCGGCAGCGAGAGACTCGGCAACAGGAGCAAGAGGCGCCAGTGCCACAGCACCCGAGAAGGAGGCAGCAGGAGGTGCCCCTCGCAGCAGCAGAGAGCAGTACACACAAGTGCCGCAGCGCGTCGCCACAGCAGGAGAAAGGAGCAAATAAGTAGAGGACGGAGGGCAGCAAAGCGTCCGACACGCGCGGCAGAGGCAGCTGGCGCACTCTCAGAGAGTGTCTGGGACCTCTGCACGTCTCTGCTGCTGTTGTAACTGCTGCAGTCTGAACTGCTGCAGTTTCTCAACCGGCTGCTGTCGTTGTTGAAGCAGCACGATTCGCTGCAGCGGCACCAGCAGATGCAACAGCAGCAGCAGATGCAACAGCAGCAGCAGGTACAACAGCAGCAGCAGATGCAGCAGCAGCAACAGGTACAACAGCAGCAGCAGATGCAACAGCAGCAGCAGCAGGTGCGGGTGGAGCGGCAGCACCAGGGGAGGGGATCAACGCAGTACCGCAGAGAGTCCTGGGGCGCGAGAAAGAGCAGGGGAGGTTTATCCCACGAGGCGGTGGCGGGAAGTGACTGCTGCAGCAGCAGGAACTCTCTGTAAGCAGCGGAAGGCAGCGGCAGCAGCAGCGCTGCTACGGGTGCAACCTCGGCGGCTGCAGCAGCTGCTGCGGGCTCGACCACGTCGGTAGCAGCAGCAGCAGAACTGCGGCAGGGTCGACTGCCAAAGCGAACAACAAAATCTGAGCCACCTGCTGCTGATGGTGCTGCTGCAGGCGACAGTAGCGGAAGAACACGAGGATGAAGCAGCTGTGCGGCGCCCAGGCCGACAGCAGCGCAGGGGACAGGCGCAGCAGCCGAGGGAGCAACAGCAGAAGAGGCAGCCGCAGCAACGGCAACAAAAAAGAAGATTTGTTGAAGAGCGGAGTGAAAAGAAGAAGATGTGTCGCTGCTGCGGGTAGCGGTGCGGCGCACAGTACACAGCGTGTGTGTGCGGCGCGGCAGAGCAGCACCGCGGGCAGGCGCAGCACCAGCAGCGGAGAAGCGACAGCGGCGAAGGACGCGCGGGGCAGCTGCAGCACCTCGGCGCGACCAGCTCTACGAGTCATCAAAAAGGAGGAAAAGAAGTTGTTGGAGAGGAGATGATGGAGAAAACCACCACTGCGCGATAAAAGGAGACACACCACGTGCGGCGGCGGCATCGCTGTTTAACAACTGCTGCTGGCAGCACGGCTCTTGCTGCGGCGGCTGCTGCGATGCTGCTGCTACGGAAAAAGAACAGTCAGAGGCGCATGCAGCGAGACGCAGGAAAAAACAAACAACAGGAGAAGCAGAAAGTCGAATGCAGTTGATATTCCGCGGTCCTCTCTCTCTCAGGCTCGAAAGTTAAAAGAAAGGGAGACGCACGGGCTCCGGTTCCGGGTGGAGCTCCTGTGCGTTGTGTGCTGCACGTAGTGCTGCGAGGACAGAAACGCCTCGCAGTGTGTGTAGCCACCCCGACGGAGAAATTCTGGGATACCCAGGCCTCACGAGTCCACCTCTCTCATATCTTTCCAACGCCGGGGAGTCGATGTAGCCACTGCGTTCAGTGGAATTCTGGTCGCTGCAGTCCGTCGGGGGGGGTAGAAATGGAGGTGTGAGGACGTGTAGAGCAGTTCCTACGCGTGCCACTGCGCTGCGTAGAAGAGATATCGAGGCGTGTATTATTATCGACTGGCGCATATATTCTGGCGTAGTACACCTGCCGCTGTGGCTTCCCCGAGTGCTAGCAGTACGATGCCACTGCCAAGCGATACATGCCCACGGCAGCAGCTGTCAGCTGCCTCTTGCGGCAGGAGGTGTCCTTTAAGCCGCGAGCGTCGTCTGAAGTGGGCATCGTTTGAGACTCACGGCATTCGCTGTATTGCATTGCGCCAAGCTTCATCTCCGGTATCAACAGATACATACACTATTCGCTGCGCTGCACCATCTCGGCTGCCAGTAGGTACTCACAGAATTAGCTGGGCTGCTTTGCGCCAGTTTTCTCACCACGGGATCGCGAGATACTCACAGAAATATACATGTTTATACATATGTTATATGCGTAGAGACTCACCCACCTATTGCCGGATGTCCACCAGGTACGAACTACCTACCGCATGCCATCGACGGGGCACTTCACAAAGGTGTGAAAGCATCCAGCTCGAATGTATGTGTGTGTGAGGACAGACCCATGCGTGTGTAGGCCGTCCATTTATTTATATGTGTATCCGTAGAAGTGACTACCGCGTGGTGACCAAGATTTGGGGGTAGCGTCCGTAATCTCCGTTCGCTTCACCAGCCGTCTTCACCACTGGCAGCAAGAGAGCGGTTCGACGCTGCACCTGAGCATGTAGCTGCCTGCATCTGTTTCTCCTCTTTCTTTTGCATGACCCCTTTCTGCCGTGCTCGCAGGGAGAACCTCCCTCCCTCTCCACGTTTTGCTGCACTCGGCACGGTCGATTCACTCTTCTGTGAATCCACATTTCCGGTCGTGTCTCCCTCGAGTCAACGAACGTCGTAGCGCACGTGGTCGCACATCTGGCTAACTACGTAGTTCCACTTTCAACAAAAAAACGCTTAGAGAAAGCAATCTACTTCGACGGACACGTTTACAAGTTTGCACACGGACACGAAGTCCTGCAGCTCTCGTGTCCCGCGTCTCCACATACGTCCCACGCTATGCAAATGAACCGGCGATCTGTTTCACCATATGTGTGTGCGCAGCTATCTGTCTGCTGTGGACATCTGCACACACACTTACTATGCTCCACACTACGTGAACAGAGGAGAAAACGAAACATGTTAATAACAGAGAGAGTTCCTGCTCCACACGTCACTACCTACGCGACCGGAACATCAGTCACATTCTCGTCAATGACGAAAAGAATTTGGTGCCTCCCTGCGGCGCGGCCTGAGAAAACTGCCGCCGTTAATGTCTCCGCCTCTACCCAAGACGACTACTCCTGGTGCGACGTCTACCACAGACTGAGTACGCGAACAAATTACATGGTGCAAGTGAATGCCGGCTCTCAGCGCAGAACATGCGGCGGCGTGTGTGGGTGTCTGTGCGCAGCATCTCGTTTCCCTTGAAAAGGGGTTCGTTCCATGCGTAGAACCACTCACATACACTCGTGCGTGTTCCCACGCATTTACACCTGCAGAGGTACGTGTGTGAACACGGAAACAAAAGTTCTGTGCGAGCGCAGCTGTCGAGGCATACGCGTTTACACCTACGTATGTGTACATCGACGACCTCCTGTGTGTTGCTACATCCACATACCCACTTATACAACTGCGTCGGTCCCTGCTACGCATGTCGTTTTCAACGTGCGCCGATTTTCACTGGCACAGATCTCCTGCTCGTTCTGTCTCCCTGCGAGGAACGCCTCAGCAAGAGAGTTTCAAAAGCACACTGCTGCAGCATTGCCTGCTTCCTTTCGTGAGCAGGAGTTCCGCGCCACTGCCGAGTGCCGCATTTGCGCAGTCGGCTGCTTCGCTGCTGCTGCAGCTAACGCCGCTGAGATCTCGATCTCCCTTGCCACTGCTGCTCTTCTCTACACACCTCCACCGCTGCAGTAGCTGCTGCTGCCACCAAGGCGTTGTTTTCAAGTACCTTGAAACATTTTCCCCTGCGCTGCACTACGCCCTCTGCTGTTCCTGGCATGCTCTATCGGATGCTGTGCCGCCGCTGCGGATCTTCTCTTATACATTTGTACAGACGTGCGTATCACCACACACGCATGTAGACTCAGCTGTGATCACGTATACATTTACATGTGTACCTCTGTAAATTTTAAACATACATGGGTCTATATCTTACATACAATTTATGCACACGTAGGCATTTAGACATACATATATATATACACATATATATATACATATATGTATATGCATGCATGTGCGGAGGCAGTCAGAGCCGGAGGCAGCTGCTGGTGCACCTTTCTCGCGAAGGACGGCTGCTGCAGCTTCTATTGACCGTACAGAACCCTTCTTTTTCCTCTTCTTTGTTGTCTTGTTCCGCACAACCTCCTCCGAGTTTATTTTGCGTTTCTAACGTGCTGGTGTTGCCTTCCGCTCGCGTGCTTCACTTTGCTGCGTCCTTCTCTCATTACTTCTTACTGCCGGTCCCGCTTGAGGAAGAAGACGGTTGCCTAGAGTGTCTGCAGCCGACCGCAGCTCCTCTTGCTTCATCCCTTCGCGTTGCTGCTGGCTTTTTTGCTGCTGCTGTTGCCGTTGTGGGCGGGCTGCTTCTAACACTTTTGTGCGGGCGCTTGCTGCCGCTGCTATTAACACGCTTGCTGCTGCTGTTGCGACGCCCGGCGCTGCTTGGCCTCTTCCTGCCGTTACTAGTGCCTCTGCTACTACTGCTACTGCTACTGCGTTTGCTGTTTCTGCCGCTGCGGCTACAGCTGGTGCCCTTCGTGCTGCTGGTCCTGCTGCTGCCTCCTCGACTTCTCCGGCTGCTTTTGGGGTCATCACTTTTCTCCCTCCTCCGTCTTTCACGCCGCGCTGCTGCAGCTCGAGTGGCGGGGGGACTCGCGTCTGCAGCAGCGGTAGAAGCAGAAGTGGCCCGAGGATTGCCGACCACAACCGAGCGTGGAGAAGAAGAAGAAGGACTGCTGCCAGCCGGAGGAGGCTGCAGCTGCTTGAACGCTGCTGCAATCGCTGCTGCTTCAGCAGCACGCCCTTCTTGCGAATACTCGTAATATAGACCTCCGCGAGCATACGACGGAGCGCGGGCGGGAGAACTGAGAATTTTCTTGACTATAGACAGAAATCCTGGCCGACTGGGACGAAACCCAGAAGCAGCAGCAGCAGCATCACCGTCGGCAGCCGGAGAGGAGGTGATACGCGGAGTAGTCGCATTACACCCAGGATGCCCTCCAACAGCAGAGCGACCCCCCCGCGCTGCAGCAGCAGCAGGGCGAGGAGGTGCTGCGCCAGCAGGGGCAACTGAGAGGCCAGAGGCAGCGCCGGCGTGAGAACGACTGTCCCCAGCAGCAGCGGCAGCAAGTGTACCACTGGCGGAAGGAGCAGCTCGCGCAGCACGTGCGGCAGAGGCAATCGCGGCAATAGAAGTGTCGTCTGCAGTGCTTCCCTTGCTGCCAGCGGCAGCTGGTGCAGCAGCACTGCGTGCGGCCACAGGCAGGAGAGGTGAGGCAGGTATGGGCTGCTGCTGGACATTGGCGTGGTTGTCCTCGTGCGAACGCAGCCGCAGTTGGCGCTTTCTTCCTCGCTGCTGCAGCTGCGGCTTCCCGTGCTGAAGCTGCTGCTGCCCATCTTCTTGCCGCCGCTGCTGCTTCTTCGGTGGGAACGCGGCGGCTGCCAAGCTTCCTGCAGTGTCCGGTGCAGCGTCTTTGCATGCAAAAGAGACGGCACCTACGTCACTGCTGTGTTTGTTGCTGCTGCTCCTGTCGGTTTTGCACAGGTGTTGCTGCAGCTGCAGCAGCAGCCGCAGCCGCTTCTTCTTGCTCTGGGGAGCCCAGCCGCTGCTGCAAGCTGGCAACAGCGAGACCTTTCCAAGCAGAGCGTGGCCCTTTCTCTGTGGGGTGTTTTCAACAAGAGGAGCAGCAGCAGCCGGCGCAGCAGCAGCAGGAGACGCAGCAGCAACTGCAGCAGGAAGGGCAGCAGCAGCAGCACCACGAGGCAGAAAAACGGAAGAAGAGGAAAAGAAGGAAGCACCACCAGCAGGAACGTGTGACGTCGGTTCTGCAAAGGCAGAAGGAACTCCTTCACCTCCTAAACCCGCGCTTCCGCTTCTTCCTTCTCCGTCGCTCCCTGCTGCAGCACCAGCAGCCGGAGCCCGGTGCCGACCCTTCTGCTGCAGCACCCCTGCCTTCTCTGAGCTTCCGCCTCCTTGCAACCGCTGCTGCTGCAACTTCCGCTGCCCCTGCTCCTGCTGTCGTCCGCGTTGCTGCCGCTGCTCCTGCTGCTGCTGCCGCGGCCGGTGCTCCTGCTCCTGCTGCAGTTGGTGCTCCTCCTGCTGCTGGAGTCGGTGCTGCTGGTGCAGCAGCAGCAGAGCAGCATCGGTGAGCGCGCCTCGAGAGAGAGGCACGGCACGGCAAAGCCGCCGCCTGAAAAGACGCAGGGGTGAAGTATGTGGCGCAGAGGACGCGGCAGCAACATCACTCAGAGCGTAGACGCCCCTCCTCACCTGGCGAATCAGCGTTCTGCTGTCTGTACAGTCGCGCAGCAGTTTCGCTAGCGAACCGCGGAACGCAGGTGTGTCTGGCTGGTGCAGACGCTTACACAAGAAGTCTCCTATTTCCTTCACAGTTGCCCCACACCATGCGTTGTCCTTCCCTTTCTTTGCTTTCCCCTGCTGCTGCACTTCGCCTGCCTCTTCTCTGTCTCCTTGTCTACTCGCTGCTGCTGCGGGAGCACTGCGTCCAGTTGCTGCTGCTGCTGCTATTCCTCGCGTCACGCTCTTCTCTGCGTGTCTCGTCTCCCGCTTCGCTGCTGCTGCCCCCCGCCCGCCTCCATCTTGTCCACCTGCTGCCGCTGGAGCAGCCCTCGTGCTGCGGGTCTCGCTGCTGCTCTGCTGAAGACTCCTGCTGCTGCCTCTTGCCTTCCGCGTCCCTTCTCTCTCACGTCTACGCTGCCCCGCTGCAGTGCTCTCGAGTCTCCGTCTTGCGCCTACTTTTCTCCCTTCTTCTTCTTCTTCCGTCTCTTCTTCTTCAGTTTCCTGTCCTCGCTGCTTCACATCTTCGTCAACTCGGGAGGCAGTAGGCGAGGGCCTGTACCCCACCAGGCTGCTGCTGCTGCCTCTGCAGTCTTCCCAGCTGCTACTGCTGCTGGGAAGGCCTGCTGCTCTACGTCTGCCTTTTTTGCGAGGCCCGAGGGCAAGGAGTGCCAGCCGCGCCAGGTGCAGCAGCAGAGCGCCTGACGCACCCGCTCCTCCTCCTCCTCCGCTGCTGCCGCTCTTGCGATAGTCTACGTACGTGCTGCTGCTGCTGCTCGATCTGCTGCTGCGTTTCCCTCGCCCACAGCCGCCTGCGCATGCGGTCTCCGCACGCCAAGCACTGCCGTCTCTGCCGTCGTTACTACAGCGAGAGCTGCTCGTGCCGTCACCACTGGTGCTGCACCTGCTGCTGCTGCTGTTCCCCACAACGTTCCTGCTCTTCTTACTGCAGAACGTTCCGCAACTGCGGGTGCCACCGCATACATGCGCAGCGTTCCGGTGCATGCGGGCGTCCCCTTTGTCGCAGCTGTTGCTGCTGCGGCAGTCGTAGTCGTCCCCTGTACTGCTGTTGCTGTTGAGAGCGGTCGCGAGGCCCTGATCCCCGCTTCTGCGTCTTCTCTTGTGGCTGCTGCTTCCTCCGGTGCTGCTGTTGCTCCCTGCTGGGCTGCTGCTTCGGCTGCACAATCGTCTCCCGCTGCTACTGGCAGCCTGTCGCTCCGGCTCGCTCCTTTCCTCCGTCGCGCAATTCATCCCGCTTCCTACTCTCGATGCTGCCGTGGCTGCTGCAAGTTGACGCTTCGCCACTCCTTCCCCTTCTTCTGCTGCTCGTCGCCCTGCTGCTGCTGCGGCGGCTTCGCGTTTTCTCTTCGCTGATACGTTTGGCGAGCGAGGTGCTGCTACAGAGCCTCCTCGTGCTTCCCGTACTGCACAGCCGTTTGCTGCTGCTGTTGCTGCCGCTGCTCCCAGACAGCGTCCTCCTCCCGCTTCTCTTCGAGACAAAGACATCCCTGCTCTCGCCGTATCCGCTCCTGGACGTCCTGTTGATGACGCTGCTGCTGCCGCACCATCTCCTGCTGCTGTTCTTCGCGGCGGCGGACTACCGCGGCCTGCTGGCGTTGCTGCTGCTGTTGCTACCAGTGGCGACAGTGCTCGCCAGATTTCAGCAGCGGCGGAAGAGGGGGCCGTGGCGGCAGTGGTAGCAGCAGCACCTGTGGGGTGTGTCGCAGCAGCAGCGTCTGCTCTCCTTTCCTGCTGTCCCTCCCGCCGTCGACGGCAGAGACTCCGCGCACGCCTGCTGCTGCTGCAGGCAATTACACTAGATCTCCTGCTGGCGGTGCACAACGGTTCGCTGCTGCTGCCGCAGCTCCTGCTGCCGCTGCCGCCGCAGAGATCATCTGCGCTCTGGGAAGGGGGGGGCCCTGTTCTGCGTGGCTTGCTGCTGTTCCGATTGCATGCAGTCCTGTCGCTGCTGCTCCTGCCTCTTCCGTGCGTGGAGTGTGTGCCGCTGCGGCGGGAAGACAAGAAATGGCCGCTGCGGTGGCTGCTGCTGCTGCTGCAGTTGCTGCTTGTCCGACGCTGCTCCCTGCGGTCCCCAGGAATCGGGCTGCGGCTCGCGACGCGGCGGTCGCCGTCGCGGCGACAGTTCGAAAAATTCGAAGCTCCCTTTTCTTTCCGCCCTCTCGCTGCTGCTGGTGCCCCTCCCTTCTGTCCTTCATCTTCTTCTGCCGCTGCTGCTCTTCCTGTTGCTGCTGCTGTTCGGGGGACTGCGGAGCGGGGGATAGGGACCCCAGCAGCAGCAGCAGCAACACGTTGTCTCGACGGGTGAGCGCGGCGCTTCTCGCAAGACGGATAGAAGCAGACGTGAAGAGGAGCGGCGCATGCAGACGGATGACTTGCAGAAAAACGAGAGGAGGAAGCAGTAGGAGCAGCAGCACCTGCTGCAGCAGGAAGACCAGCACCACCTGCAGCGGCGTGAGGGCGGTCGCCGTCGTCTCTATGCGCTCGCGTATGACTCCTCGTCTCTGCAGCAATCTCCGCAGGAAGCGGAAGTAGACGATGGGCACAGCAGGAGCTAGCAGGCCACGCAGCTGTCGCTGCTGTCTCCTCTTTCTCGTCAGATGATGCTGCCGTGGCTGCCTTCTCCTCCGCAGACGCTCGTTGTGCCAGGGCTGCTGGTGCGGCAGTTTTTTGTGTGGCGCGTCCTGCGCGTGGTGGCGCTGGGGACGCTGCTGCTGCTGTTGTTAGACATGCCTCACCTCCTGCTCGACGTGCTGCAGCGTTCCCTGCGTCCCCAGCCTCTGCTGCTGTTTTTGCTGCTGGTTTTGCGGTTCGTTCTGCTGCTGTTGCTGCGGCTGCTGCAGCAGCTGGTGCAGTCTGGGTGTCCCCTCCAGAAGGCGCCGCTGCTCCTTCCTTGTGATTCTGTTGTGAGCACCAGCTGGCACACTGCTCCCGCAAGGCCGCTGCAGGGGCGACTTGCTGCTGCTGCTGCCGCTGCAGCCGCGTGAAGAAAGCTGCGCAGTGCAACAGGAGCTTCGAGCCACTGCCAGGAAGCAAGTACGATAACTTCCTTGAAGGTGCAGCAACAGGAACTGCAGCAGCAGCAGCGGCCGCAGGAGGGGAAGCACCTGTGCGGCAGGCCTGTTCCACGTCGTGTTCACAGTTGACGCGGGATGCGCCGCACACGTGCGCAGCAGCGGCAGCTTGACCGCGTGCTGCAGCAGCAGCAGGCCGTGCGGGGAGTGCTGCAGAGGAAGTGCGAGGAGCAGCAGCTGCACCAGGAGACGAAAGGGCTGAAACCGCACGAGAAGCAGCAAGGGACGCGGGAGAAGCAGCACCAGCTGCAGCAGAACCAGCAGCAGCAGAGGAACTCCCGGCAGCCGCCGGAGCTAGAGCAGCAGCAGGAGCCGGTGAAGAAGCAGCAAAGTAGAGAGAGACAGGTGCAGAAGATGCAGCAAAAACAGAAGCACTCTTGCGGCAGCGCGCTGTGGTTCTCCTGCTTTCTTCAGCGAGTGCAAAGGAGGCAGGAAGCCGTCTCGTTGCCTTTGCTGCACCACGCAGCAGCCCACAACGCTGACGCAGGACGCGCCCCTGCCATGTTCCTGCAGCCGCAGCAGCTCTCACATGCCAGCTGTGTGGGTGGCTGCTGCGGCCGCTGCTGCTGCTGCTGACATTCCTGCGTCTGTTGGCGCCTCTGCTGCAGCAGCACCGCTCCCACTTCTTCTCCCCCCTCTCACCCCGTCCGCTGCTGCTGCTGCGGCCCGCTGTCTTCCCATGCGGAAGCTTCATCAAGCAGCCTCAGAAGAGCAGGGCAGCAGTAGGAAGGAGCAGCAGCGGCAGCAGCAGACCACGGAGGGTTAAACGAAGAGCCACCACCTGCCCCAGCGCACCTGCTGCTGCTGCAGGAGACGCAGCCGCAACCCGCAGCAGAAGGGCAACACAGCGCGTGCCGTCCACAGGCGGGGAGGGAGATGCTGCACGTCTAACTCGAGCTACAAGTCGCAGAGAAAACAGGAGAAAAAGAGGAGGAGAGACAAACAGCCAGGGGTACCTCCTCCAGCCGCAGTGCAGAGCAGGGAGTAGCGACAGCAGCAGCTGCTGCGGACGAAGAGCTGCTCCGCCGGTAAGGAGCTGCTGCAGCCACAGGAGCAGCCGGGACTTTCCCTACTTCACGTCGACCCAAAGAAGTCGGAGACACGATCATTCCCTTCCTTCTCAGCAGCCAACGAAACTTCCTCCTGCGAGAGATGTTCTACTAAAACACACTGCACTCCATGGACGTCCAAGTACACTCCACCACAGCAGCATGCCTATACACATACGCACACCTGAGATGTGCGTATATATGGAGACAAATGTACGTATGGAGAGGCATATAAAGTGAGGCAGCAGTTGAAGAGGGCTCCGGCGTCCTGGGCAATGATGCGTATCTTGCCGGTTATCTTGTAGGAGTTGGCGTGGCTGGGAGACTTCTTTACGCTGGAAGAGGGGCACACTTTCGTGAACGTACCTACCTGTGCTTTTCACTCTGTCTACCTACACAAGCACAGCTTCACAGTGGTACGTAAAACGCGGTCTTTCTTTTTTCCGCTCTTCCCTTCTCTCTCTCTCTGTCTCTGTCTCGGTGTAGATGACGTGCGTGCTTTAGGTACGCGGGCGCATTTTTCGGCGGCATGTTTGGCTTTGTGGAGACCCGTCAGACCGAAGTGTTTCTTGAGAGCATTTGCTGGCGTCTCGTCTCTCTCTCTCTTTTTCGCACGGGCGCCTGTGTATGTGTGTGTGTGTGTATGCCTCTTTTGTTGACAAAGATGTCGCTTCTTTGCGGCTTGACGATCGGTGGGAATAAAAGCAGCAGCTGCAGCAGGGGAGGGGGAAGGGGGAGGTGCTGCGGCTGCGCCGCGTTGCTGCTGCTGTGTTGCTCTTCCTGCGGCGCCGGCTGCTGCTGCTGCCGCGCTGCGCCAGCAGCTGCTGCTGCTCTCGCGTTTTTCTCCTCTTCGCGTCTGCGTTGCGGCCGCAACGCTGGGCGTTTCCTGGCAGTGTCGCGTTTGTGTGTGGAGTGCCCTCCGCCGGTGCTGCTGCAGGAGGGATCTGCAGAGGAAGAAGACACACGGATACTCGTCTTTCCCGTCCGGAGTTGGCGTGAACATGCGGCAACAAAGAGAAAAAAAAACTCGAAGCGGCGAGCAGGACCAGTCGCGTACAAGACCCACCACCGGCGAAGGTGTGCCGTGGCCCTCGCGCGGCGCGGAAGGGAGCCACCACACAGAGGGCTCGCACACCGACGGGGAGAAGACGGCACACAGAAGACCGAGGAAAACGACGAAATCGAAAAAATCGCGACGGCCCACGTGCGCGTGCCGGTTGAAACTGCTGACTGACGCGGAAAAGTGCTAGAAGAAGCCACTTCCCATGCGCGCCGAAGAAGCGCCGCCGCGCGCGATGGCCGATGGCGCCGGAGGCGGCGTGAGGGAGTGCGCGCCAAAGTAGTGCGCGTGCTCTCGCATGTCCTCTCCTGCTGCGACAAAAGGTAAAAAAAACGCAAACGTGACGGCCAAGAAGGGAAGCCCGAGAGCAGTCAAAATTCAACAACGGGAGGGGCCGCTGCCTTCGCGCAATCGCGAGGTCAGAGGATGAGCAATTGAGTGTATCCGCCGCTTCTGCCGCGGCCGTGGAGAAGGAGAGTTTTGTGCCGCCCGCGGCTGCTGGTTGAGCCGTGCCGAGGACCGGCCGTTTCTCGTGTCACGACTGTTCCTGGTGCTGCGCGTACGACTGCCCAGCAACAGGCTGTCGCTGCTGAGCCAGAAACACCTGCGGCTCCGGCGACACACACGCTTTGCAACAAGCTGCTCCCTGCTTGGGTGATGATGACACAACGACTTCGTCTTCCTTCCCTGGGCGCCGTGCCCTGCGGCTCTACCTGGTGCTGCGGCATTTCGTGCTGCTACGTGGCGCCCTTCCTATTGCTGCTGCGACTGCTGCTGTTGTTGCTGCGACTGCTGCTGTATCTGCTGGGACTACTGCTGTTGCTGCGGCGGCTCCTGTTGCTGCTGCGACTCTTGGTGTGGCTGCTGCGGCTCCTGTTGTTGGTGCTGCGACTGCCGCTGTTGGTATTGCCGCTCCTGCTGTTGCTGCTGTGACCCCTGCGGTTGCGCTGCTGCGGCTCTAGTTGCTAGTGCGACTCCCGCTAATGCTGCTGCGGCTCCTGTTGTTGCTGCTGCGACCCCTGGTGTTGCTGCTGCGACCGCTGCCGTTGCGCTGCTGCGGCTCCAGTTGCTGGTGCGACTCTTGCTAATGCTGCTGCGGCTCCTGCTGTTGTGCTGCTGCTGCTCTTGTTGCTACTGCGTCCTGCTGCTGATGCTCCTGCGCCTCTTATTGTTGCGGTTCTCTGGTTCCTGTTGCTACTGGGTCCTGCTGATGCTCCTGCGGCTTCTGTTGCTGCTTCTGCGGCTCCAGCTGTTGCTGCTGCGACTCCTGGTCGTGCTGCTGCTGCTGCTGCTGGCGATGCCCCTGACGCAGCTGGCACTGCGGCTGCTGTGCTGCTACTGCACGCGCGCAGTCCAGCTAGTACGTGGTAGTACTAGTAATAGCATAGCGCGGTACGTGCTGCTGGATGCTGCTACAGCACTACCCTCCTGGCTGCTGCTACAGCACTACCCACCTGCAGCGTTTCTGCATCACATGCATATAAAGCAACTGCACTTCCCCATATCTCGTTGCTGCCTTCGACTACGTTCTTGCGAACGGTGCTCGCAAACCTATAGGCAGGGCGAGACCGTGTGCGAAACGAAAGAGTGAGGAATAGCTTTAATATCTATTGTGGCTCGCAGAAGCGGAGGGCGTCGGTGACAACCCAGTGAGTGTATCACCGAACTGTACGCAGCAGCAGGTGCAACAGCAGCAGCAGTTCCACTGTCAGAAGAAGCAGCTGCAGCAGCACCAGCAGCCGCACCTATGCATACGTGGACAGTTGTCGGTAGTAGTAGAAACTCATGGCTGCAGAAGCAGCACTAGCAGCGGGAGTGGCAGTTCGAGCAACAGCAACAATAGCAACAGGAGCACCAGCAGCAAGCGCCTGGCGACCGTGTAACACTCACAATACAACTCTTTAATAGCGGAGCTTCCGCTCATAGAGCCGAGGTCTTTTTATATGGTGCGACGGCTACGTAAGCCGCAGCTGCTCTCGGCTAAGGAACACGGGACCATAAATCCACGTGTCTATTTATCCACGATCTATGCACGACTACTGCGGTTTCTGTTCGGGTAAATCATTATCTCCACACGTGTAGAGGACAGGCATCTATGTGTGTATGAATGCGTGTAGCTATCTATGTACGTTTGTATACCACCACCTGAATTTCCATTCAGAAGCGACTCCTGGGCGCATCGCCAACGGAACGAGTATATATGTACATAGATATATATATATATTGCCGTTGGCATATTCTCCTAGTGGTAATGCGAAGGAGCGCGTTTGCAACACTACGGCTGAACCAGGCGGTCCGCGTCTCCGACTGCATGGGAGAAAGCTCATTCGATATTAAAGTACAACAATTATCCCCAGACGCCACATAGACATATGTCCATTTTAATATTCACCCCCAAGTGTGTAGTAGACTACGTCTTACACCTCTTCCAAGTTGGATGCTGGTGCTGTCACGCTCTCGCGAATGGAGGAGACAAGACACGACAGCGAGAACAATCGAACCAACAGCACTAGCAGCGGCGTAATCTTCTTGAGACCTACTTGTGTCGGACTACGCGGGGAGGTAGCGGCGGGGAAGTCAGAAGGATGGGACCTGAAGAAGACAGTTGTCTTCTACTTGTGCTTGCTGCGTGAGCTACTCCCCACTCTTTCACCGTGGGGAGATAGGCACAGGGGAGTCAAAAGAATGAGACCTGAAGAAGACCGTTGTCTTCTGCTTGTGCCTGCTCACTTTTTAGTGAAGCAGCACAGGTGCCCGTGTATAGGTACATGCTTCTTATCGCGTACTACACGAACGCATATACACGGACACATACATACACACGGACACGTACGTACACAGTCATGTCCTCTTGTTAGTCTACACAGGCAGACGGACGTAGATACTGACACTGGCGCATGTGAAGGTGAAAAGGTGACGTCTGCCTAGGTATACAAAGTGCGGTGTCAGTTGCGGCTGATTCAGCCGTCAAACAGACGCGGTATGATTCTGTGTTCGTGTACTACGTAAAGGTTCTTTAGTTCATTGTTCCTTGAGCTGCACCTCAACGGACGGACAGTCCAAAACACATACAGTGTTATGCAGTGGTTCTTCACCCAGAGCTAGCGTTCGATAAAGGTGTGTGCGTGGACTGTGCGGCCATCTTACTTAAGCCCACGCACAAACGTAATATGTATATCCAAACTGGTTATGGACGTATTCGCTCCGACGCTGGTCTCCATGTGTTACGCTCAAATTCAGCAACTTCCAAGGCTCCATTATTCGCTGAAAGCGCACTGCAAAGCAAAGATATACCCTTTCCAGTGCTGAGGACAAAAGTGAACGATTCATACGTCGAGCAGACAGCTGGTCGTGCTACCGGCAAACTGCCGGTTTTTCCTCAGACTGCGTGTATTTAGTCACTACAAAGTATCACGCAGAGTAATACTTCTGGTTCACGTTGAGGGGCGGAAAGCCTTCTACGTGCGGAATCGCAGGAGTCAAAGATCAAGTTTTCTACTATTTGATCCAAGCCACTGTGTGCTGCAGAAAACACACGGGATTGAGACCTACACCAAAAAACTTCAAAATGACTAGCTGTATATCTCACCAAGGTAACAACTGGACAAACCGGATAACTGCATCTGTTTACGTGTATACACATTCTCGTTTTGTTGGATTCCGCCCATAAAAGCTCACGGGCAGTGCGTAGATGACGTGTCTGTTTCATACAGGGAAGCACACCACGAAAGACTTGTAATATTCGAGTGCACGTTTGCAGCCCTACTGTGCCCAACAGTACAATTTGATTATAAGAGTTTTTTCTGTTTTTCAGTATCGTGTGACAGCAGTGATAGTGTGACTTAATATGCACTGTATTTCTGATCAGGATGTGCTCCTGTATGTATCTGCGGTATACCCACGCTGCTCCACATATACTCGTATGAGATGTTACCATCAGTCCGTTGACTACGAGACGGACTCAAGATGTCCAGAAACCTTCCGCCGCGCATTTCTCCCCAGTGCGACCGCTGAATTCGTACCCTTACTATCGCCATGATTGCCAGTGTCCCTGGTTCCAACATCATCATGGTCATCGAAGTCACATATGGTTAGCTGTCTCTAGGTTCACTCACAGATTAGCAGGAAAGCCGGTTGATGTTGCAGATGGCTCCCGACGTTTAAGGACGGGGACAGCCATGCTTGTTCTTGAGTGTGGGCAACCTGCAGAGGTGCCCACTCATCGATCCGAAGCGAATGTGTGAGGCTGCAGTCTTCTCTCTAGAGAATCTAGTACGTTCGCAATCCTTCGGGGAAAAAACCGGCAACAAAAGAAGTTTGGAGCGTATGTAAAACGCTGAAGGGTGTTTCTGTAATAAGCAGTGTTGACGGTGTCCCACGTTTGCAGGAACATGCCGTTGTTCGTACAACTTAATATCTTCAACTCCGTGGAGGAACTTTTTCCCCTCTAGGGTGGTTGGAATGCCCTTACGCGCTAGCCGAAAACATGAAGTTGAACATACTTTAGGATTGTTTTAATGTGTCTGGCGGACTACAAGACATAAACACGTCCGGAAGCTTTTCAGCGAGTGAGTTGTACTTTCGTATATGCGGGGGCAGAGCACTTCATCTTCCAAGCTAGCATCTTCGTATAAAACAACTTGACCCGAGAGTGCCTTAGAAAAGATGGTAAAGTTGAGAAAAGGCTGCAGCGCTAGGGAATCCTCGGAGAAGCTACTGGAGATTCGAACTTGGAATGGCTAACGCCTTTCTTCACACCTGGAAGCCACGCTAGCAGGGAACAGTTAGTCGTTCTTACGAGTCTGGAAACGTTGCCATTTCATCACTTTAAACTCTCCAGAGTCCTCCCAACACAGCTACCTAACTCAAGTCCTACGTATTTCATCCTCTTGGCTTTAGGGGGGAGTGAGTCATTGTTGCGATACACATGTAAGAGTCACGCACTTTGGGGTGGGCAGGACAGAAGGAAACGTTTTCACGTTTCCAAGTGTGACACGCAGATTGCCTAACGATGCGCAAGTGTATCGTAGCATTCACGTTCATACACGTGTTTCCACATAATAACGCAGATTTCGACGCAAACGTAGATGCCTACGCAGATGCTCCACGGGGACATTCAAAACATTGTAACGAAAGGGCAGACTTCTCCGCACGCCCCTCCAGCAGAAGGAGGCATGCAGAGCACTCGCAGTACCTAACGCTTAGTTTGTAATTTCATTTTTCACCGCGGAGCGTTGTTTGAGCAGGCTCGTTGCCCGCAAGTTGCGTGGTTCCGTCCTTAGCTTGTGAAGCGGTACCGTTTATATATACTTATGGATCATTTTTCTTGGAGTCCCGTCGGTTCAGCTTCACGAGTCTTTCGGAGATGCATCCATTTAGGCACATAAGTATATCCTCGCATTAGTGCGTGTTCTTTCGTATGGTCTGGAGTGCTGTCTACCCGCCTGCACATGGCAGCATACCCTACGAAGAGGGCGGCTGCGGTCCTTTCGCTCGACGTACACATACACGCTGTGTTGCACACTGTGCGCATCCCCCCGTAGTTTTTGTTTTTGTAGCCTTATCTACGTATGTGTGTGGCAAACACGTATTCGTCTGTTACCTTCCGGGCGGTCACTTGCTTTTGAGCTGTACGTACACGGGAGAACACCGGCAGCACCAGCTAGCCACGTTTTAACCCCTGGCGGCCGTCGACACGACCTTGCATGGATCTGCTGTTGCGTAGCTGCTCGACATTTTGGAAAAGCTTCACAACGCGTGTAAGATCAGCTACAACTACCACAATCTATGGTGTTTCTCCAGAAAAGTGATCTGCTTTTCACGTATGAATTACTCGTGTTCGCTCGAGAGGCCTGCTGGCAGTTTTCCTGCGCATAAGTGGTCACTCACTCTACTTCACAATGGTCCCCGCTTTTTTGAGTTCCTACACACGCGCCAAAGCACACCTAGGGACCCTCTTGTTATAGATTGATGTATCTTTCAATGCGAATTGAAATAGATATGAACGCCCACAGGCAGAAGAGCCACGTACGATACGGCGGACCACGTCGACCTCACTGTTCCCTGCCTCTACTCACGTGTCACATCGAGCTTCACCTGACCTGCATGGATCGTACAGGATTGATCGCTCGTTCCACACTCTTGTGCCACGTGTCTTGTGTGAATTCGCGCGGAACGGATACAATTTGTCGCTTGCTTCGCACATGTTTGCCTTCTGTCTTCCGAGCAAAATGTGGCAGTGAAAAGTGTACCGTACGTAATATTTTGTCGAGTCCGCACCGCTTTTGTGTCTTCAGTCTCCACATTCTCTTCGTCTCTGTGTAGCTGCTTGCTACAGCTTACGCAGGATTGCCTAGATAATACAACTTACGAGGTCGTACCATGTCTTCTCACGCTCCGTCTCATCTACGCACGCCACACGTAAGCCCGGCTCTACAGATATATGTGTACACCTGCGCATACAGCAGTTTGAGGTTACCGCATATTTGAGTCTACAGGTGGGCGTGCCTACCTATAAATTTCAGTATCCTCATCCCCACATGTGTGGACACGTATATATGTATACATATATAGTGAACAATCTTTGGGAGTCAACGACTGGATATCTGTGGTCGTTTATCCCGTTTGGTGTTCAAGTGTCTCGGTGCTCTCTGTACCTGCCGAACAGACGAAGACTACCCCCGATGGAGTGTGCAATTATTGTGTATCTGTGTATGCTTGTAGTGCCGCAGGACTTTGAAGTCTGTAAAGCAACACGAACTACTCATGAGCTGTTCCAGCTCGGTGTAATGAGGATCTCAACAAAGAGTACTTAGGAGAGTTGCATCTGGATAGCTCTTGCTGTAAGGCTTTTCCCTGTTATACTGCGGGATGCGCAAGATCTTCTCGTTGAATGTGTCGGCGTCTGTGCGTCATCATTTGTTAACTGCTTCATGCCTTCACCGTCTCTTCACACAATGCGTCGATGTCTTCTTGTCTCTTTATGATGTGGAAGGACAACATATTTCATGCTTCCTCGTGTACGGTCTCTCTCTATTGTAGTGAGGATAGAAAACGACTTCTTCATGCATGGAAGAACTAATTTGTGAAAGATGGGTGACTTCAGGTATTAGCAGAGAGCACGTCTCAACATCGCCCCGTTATAACTTTTTTTATTCTCGATCAGTGAGTGTACGTATATGTTCCTATTTGGGTTAGCTGTTCCACGTTCCACTATAGCTGATTTTTATAACGTGAAGTGAAAGGTCCCTTTCCATCACCTAGTTCCTTCTCTGTAACAAAAGAAATACTGTTCTGATTGATGCGTGCAAAATGCAGCATCTGTGAGTGAGCGTCAGTAGATTTCGGATCTCACCGAGACCATAAGTAGCGTTATTCTGCGAAGCATACGTATGCCTGCGCACCAGGTACTTTCCCTAACGTGGTTTTTGCGTAGAGCTTTTCCCTGCCCTGGCGCTTATACCTCCAGTGCAAATCACCGGCAACGTGAGCTACACCTGCTCACCTGCGCGTTTTTCCTCGTTGCAGCTCATTTTTGCGCCAAGTGAGGTATCGTCATTTAACGAGTTCCGCACGAACTTCTGCCCGGACACTCTCTGTCTCTTCGGCTGTTAAGAACGTGTGCAACGACGTGTCTTGTTGCTCGAGTGGTGTGAAGAATAATACATTTTCGTTCTGCTTCTCTCTCATGCATGCACCGGGGCGTACGTAAAGGCGTGTAGTTGAGTTCTGATTCTTCTGCTACTAGACTGAATCGCCCGTGTCTGCACTCATGGAAGGTACAGGTCGACGTAGGGCACAGCGGTGCCGTCAAGGCTGTCTCTGCATATTCTTCTTTCCTTTCCATGAATGGGCACGGGACGCTGCCTACGGAGATGTGCGTATATTTAAATCTGCCGAGTCACAGGGCTCCCCAGAACAGTAACATCTCAAATGTTGGTGGCATTTTCTTTTCAAACACAACTGCTCCTGCAGCAGTACGCGAACACTTTCTGTGTTGTCTCTTCTCTCTTGGTGCCTTTTTCTTGTCTTCCTACTTCTTCGCTAGAAAAAATCCGCTCTCACTCGGTGAGTCCTATGTTCACTTTTATGTCGGTAGCGATTGCTTTTATAAGCATACTAGCAGCGCTGCCTACTTCACTCAAACGGTCGATGGCCGACTGTCTTCATCTTCTTGAAAATTCGAGGTTTCGTACTTTGTTAGTCGATTCGTACTGTCTTCTCCTCTACCCTGGATGTTTTACCGCTTACTGCACGAAAAACGGAAGATTCATCGGCTCAGACTGCGTACGTGTGTGCGTGTGTGTGCGTATGTAGATGCCTTCTTCTCTCTGTGTCCCCCTTTTTTTTTCTCTCTCTGTCTATCTATCGCTATATGTATATCTGCATGTGGGTGCACAGCATCGTGCTTTAGTCCACGTAGGGACGTTTACGTGGGATTGGAGGTGTCTAGCCCGGTCAACTCTTTATCCAGAGCAGAGACGGATTTGTGGACCTCGCTGTGAGTGTCTGTACACGTAGCCGTGGAGGGGTATGTGCACAGGGACGACTGAATCACGTTGTCGTGATGTTGCTTACGACTTCCTGAGAAAACGTAGTAGTAGGAGGTGCTGTCCACTGCCCTAGTGTCTGTCTACCCAAGAGTGATCTTCCTTCTGCAGTCTGCCCGGGAATATGCCGCAGTCTAACCGCGTTGTCCAAGTTCGTACGCAGAGAGTGCACGTGTGTAGGCGTGTGTGTGCGTGTGTCTATTCTCCTAGGTAATGTGTGTGTCTATGTCGCCGGGGTTGTCACTCGCTATACGCACGTGCGTCCATTCGTATTAGCAGGTAGGGTAAAGAAGCTTACTGCATAGGTATATCTGTATCTTTCTGCAGAGGTTTTATAATTTCCACGTCGCTTTTCTGTGTGTACATATTCGGCGCGTGTGTGCGTCCCGCACAGCAGCTACGAATATATAGACGTAGGCACTCGGATAGAGCCTTGGGAGCTTCGTTTCTTCAGAAGGGTCGTTGCGGCTGCGACAGAGCTGCAGGGCTCGTTCGCTACCGACAAAAGTGCAGGAGCAGCACCAGTCGAGGCAGTCGAGAAACATTTTCTGCTGGCGGCACTGCAATGGCACAGATCTCTTCGGTGGACCGCAGCAGCAGTGACCCTCCGCAGAAGCCGCAGCAGCTCGTGGAGCTGCTCGGTGAGTAGCAACAACTGCAGGGTCAGAATGCGGGACACAAAGCGACTAGAGGCAGCAGCAGCGATAACAGCAAGCCCCCTCCTTAGCCAGAACAGCAGCTGCAAGGCACGTAACAGGGAAAGCCTCGGTCGCATCAACAGCAGAGCAAGCTGCATGGGCCGAGCAACAGCGGCGGCAACCAAGCGATGACAGGTCGCACAAATGCCCCAGGTGGAGCTTCAGCAGTAGCAGCAGCAGAACACCGGCAGCAGAAGGAAAACGTAGGGAGGTGTAGTGTAACAGCAAAGAGATCACTCTTCCGCCGCACCGGGAGGAAAACAAGGGCCGGCAGGGAAAGAGTACAAGGCGACACTTTTGACGAGAGGAGAACGTCACGAAGCTGCGGCAGAAAAGCAGCAGCGGGGAGAATTGCAGAGCCTCAGTGGAAGCAACAGAGTCAGTTGCAGTGCGACCGGCAACAGCAGCACCTGCAGGGAAGCTGCCGTGAACTAACGGTAGCAGCCTTGCCTGCGGCGTGCCGTGCTGCCGCCCGACCGGCATTTTTGATCGACTTCATCAGTGAAAGGCATGGCGGTGGGCTCGTCTTCCGCAACCGCCTCGCAGTTCTCACAAGCAGCAGCTGTTGTTGACGCGTCGTCTGTGGTCCAGCGCCTTCCTGCTGGGGTGACCTGGACGCGGGCGCAGCCGGCGTTCAGCAATATGGGCAGCAGCAATGCAGACAGCGCTGCTGACGGATGCAACGACTATATCAGAAACACCGGCAGCAGTAGTGGCACCGCAGGAGGCAGCACTCCCCGCTTCGGCTACACCTCGTCCGGCGGTCTGTTCCCACCCGGCAAAGGTCCGAACAGCAGCGCCAACAACGCCGGGGTGCACAACAGCAGTAGCAGCAGCAACGACACCCTGCGCTGCAGTAGCAGCAGCGGTACTGCATCACCCGGCGCTTCCTTATGGATTGCTCTTCTTGACGATGTGCTGCACTGCGACAATACCTTGCAGGTACGTTTATCTGATGGACAGGAGCTGAGCAGCCGCGACGGCACCCAACCTGAGCAGCAGCAGCACGAGCCCACCAACGGCAGCAGCCGTGAAGTAGTAGTGGCGAACAAGAGACACGAGAGAATGACAGCAGCAACAGCGTAACAACAGCAGTGGCATTGCAGCAGTGCCAGCGTATCCCAGAAAGCAGCTCACTAGGAGCGTGTCGCGCAGCTCGAAGAAACAGGCAGAGCGGCGACAGGTGAACGGCTGCAGGAGATGATTACGCGCCACACAGCAGCAGCCGCTGTTGCGGCAGCGCCGGCAAGGCAGGTGTGAGGAGGCCGCGGTGCAGAGCAGTGGTTAAGAGGGGGGGAGAGCAGCAGCAGCAGGAGGGCAGACAGACAACGTGTCAGGCTTTTGCGAGGGATGCGCTGTTTGTAGAGTAAGAAGAGAGAGAACAGTTTGCGGTGGAGTCCGGGCAGGCTGCGGAAGACCGAACTGCATGTTGCCGGAGGCCACACCTTGTGGGTGTGTGCACGCAGATACACGCGCGTGGATGTCTCTGCCTTTTCTACACAAACGCAAATATAAATCTATATATTGTAGACAGCGGCGTCTGAAGAGGCCTCTGTCTACCTTTGCAAAACGTCTTCCGGCAGAGCAGTAAGAGTTCCTCTGGCACAGCGCGCTGAGGGCTTCATGTACGGCCTCGATCGGCGAGCAGTTGCTGCAGCGGGGGGATGGGACCGCCTGCCTTTTAAGAGCTGCCAGCAGCGGGCTGTCCCTCCCACTGCATGTGCAGATGCGAGAATATATATATATATATATTGCGGCGCACAGGTGGCTGTGTGCCAGTATGAATGTGGGCCTCCGTTTGTGTGTACGTATGTGCGAATGTATGCATATATGTTGGTATACGCACGTGTGCTGTTACCTTGTCTATTTGATAGTCGCCGGTGCGTTTTGAGTGCCGGTTAACTGCCTAACAAGATCGAGGTGCGCAGACCTTCTTTGCACTAATTTTCAAAAGCCTCTTTGTCTGTCTACTCATTTTGTGTACACACACACTATACATATTTGCTTATTTAGAGTTATGTACATACGTACGTTTATTTGTGTATGTATGCTTTCATGCAGATGTTTTGGGTGTGGAAGTGTGTTGTATCTGATGCTGCAGAAGTACTACCTGGTCCACGAGACATGCAGGCAGTTAGATGCCTTAGCTGCAGCAGGAGCAGCAACGCCGTGCGCGCCGCAAGCTCACCAGAAAGAGGGCTGGCCTGGAGATTTCCTTGGTAGTGCGGCTCCTCTCCCAGCTGTCTGCCCTTCGGCTGTTGCATCCCGGTACAGTGCTGGGGCTGGTCGTGCTTCTCCTCTTTCTGCTTTTGCGTCTCTGCGTGATGCATGGCCTGCTACTCACCACGCCGCAGCGGGGGCTGCTGCTGGGATACCTGCAGCTGCCGCGGCTGCGGAGAGACCGGGGGGTGCTGCTGCAGCTGCCAAGACAGGTGCCTCTCCTTCTTCTGCTGCGGCTGCGGCAAAGAGCGCCTCTGCTGCTAACAAGAAGGCGACTGCTGCCTCTGCTGCTGCTGCACTTCCGAGAAATGACGCAGCAACGGAATCAGCAAAGGTGATCAGCGAGAGTAAGAAGCCGCCGCCGCAGCAAAGGGCGAAGAAAGGGAAGACGCAGCAGCGGGTGAAAATGCAGTGGCTCGACGGACCACACCTGCGATGCTTTAATGAGGCCCTCGCCAAAGAAGTAAGCAGCTGCTTCAGGAGCAGCACTCCCTACATCTGTGCAACGCCGAAGGCATCTAAGGGAGACGCAGCGACTGTAGCAGGAGCCGTTGCAGATCTTCGGTGCCAGCACCGTGCCTTCGTTATTCCGTCACACTCCGTACGTCCTCGCTGCGCAGCCGCGCGCATATATACACATGTGTCTGTCTGTGTCTCTCCACGGATACACACGCGTGGAAAGAGATACATATAATCATCTAGGTAGCAGACATGTATACCTGAGGACACTGCACATAAAAAAGGCACACCGCCTCACAACGAAAGCTGCTGGACTCGACCGCAGGCTGCTCACGCCGAAAAGGTGTGTGCTACGGAGTGTGTGTACACCCGGGTCCGCCTGCCGCAGCGCGTGTAAAATCTGCAAGGACGTAGGAGATCAACAATACGAAGAGAAGGACGTAGTTGACTGCAGAGGCGGTGGCCCACTGTGTCATTGCCACGGCAGGCAAGCTCCTGCAGCGAATTATTTTCTGTAGGGCCAGGAAGTCTCTGAAGTTGCAAAAGAGGGAAGCTGCGAAGGCGGACGTGTATGCAGTATTCATGTGCAGAGACGACGACGCGCAAACAGCAGACACCAGCGAGAGTTTTGCCTGTGTGAGGAAGAAACACCGTAGGCCTGCTGCGAAAATCTCTATGCGCGCGCTGTATGTGAATCGGTGCAGATGGAGATGCCGTGTTGCGTTGTGCAGTATTGTCCGTTTCCATACCCGCTGGCACACCACCCTCCCGCGTTGGCGAAAGAGAAACTTCTTTGTGCAGAAGTATTGTTCGCACAACAGAGAGGGCTGAGGACCGAAGAGGAGACAGTGGAGCACCGGAGAGACGATCGTACACCTGTGAAACTCTGCTCCCCGCAAAGTCTGTGTACGCCCCGCGTGTGTGTATATATGCATTACGGGAACGCGCGTGTGGGTAGAAGTTTTTCTGGCACCGAACGCTTTACACGTTTGGTGCAGTGTTTCTGAGACGTTGACAACGTGTTTATCAGCAGAGGTGTGCGCGCCAGGCAGCTAAATGCATGAGGAGTAGAGGAGGGATGCCCGCCCATGTCGCGGTGTGCGTGTCACTGAGGTGTACATACACCAGAAGAGTGCACGCACGCACATGAAGGCCACGCGCATTACGTGCGACACAGGACTCTTTCTGTGCTGCAGAAGGACGCACGGGCAAGCAGCGCTGCCCGCGCAGAGCAGCGGATTCGCAGGAGTAAAGCTCCACTGCAGAAGTGGTGCGCGCATCTTCCAAGACTCTCTGGTGTACGTACGCCAGAGAAGTCTACGGGTGTGTGCGACGTCGGAGCTTGTTTGCGGTATACGGATACGGTGTGAAGCAATTATCCCGCAAGTTGAGGGTCCACCAGTTTGAGAAGCTTCTCTGCTCAGAAGGAGTGGACTGGCTCTGTCAGTGAAGTCGCTTGACTTCAACAGAGAACCACGTCCACGTCACATCTGCACCTGCGTGGTAAACCGTTCGCACTGGCAGGCGAGAGGTGTGTGGACATCAAGGAATCGCGTGTGTACGTTAGCGGAGCGAGAGGACTGTTTGTGCGCACATCCGGACACCAGGTGTACGTACATCCTAGAAACATGTGTACGGTAGAGCCGCGGGCGTTCAGCGGAGAGACACGGACGGACCCGAGAACGGGTGTGTCTGCGAGAAGTGAGGCGTCTGCATATATATACACGTTTAGTAGAGGGAAACAAGGGGAGCGAAGGAAGCTGAACAGTTGAAAAAGGTGAGTGACTAACAGAGATGTGAAACACAAGAAAGAAGTGCGCGGGCACTGCGGAGACACCGCCATAACACAAAAAGGGGTGTATGTACACCGTCCAGCTGAGAGCCGTCTGCCTGGAAGAAGGACGTGCACGACCGTGAGGTGCACCCGCTACACCGCAGAGGTGTGTGGAGAGAGAGGCGCGCGCGAAAAAGGAGGCCGCTCTTATGGTAGAAGAGAAGAAGTGAGGAGACGAAAAGATTTTCTTCTGCTGAGGACTGCTGTAGGAGGGAAGAACGTGTGTGCTCCCCTCTGCGGCTGCAGAAAACTTCTGCGGCGGCTTTTGCTGTATGTGCCAGGGTTTGGGCATGTAAAGCACACCGGTGGTTTCCGTCGTGTGTGTGTGGTGCTGCTGAGACGCAAGAAATGTGGTTGGTTTCTGCAGCAGGGCGGAAGAAGGCTGCACTGGTCCGCCAGGGTTTTCTGCATCTGCCGTCGGTCACGCCGAAGGAGAGCTTAATTTGTTTAGGTGCTCCTGCTTCGCTGAGGGCCGCCGCTGCTTTTTTTCCCCCTTGGCACTGCTGCTGCTGTATACCAGCTGTTGTGCTTGGTTTTGATAGTGCTGCTAGTCTGAGTCAGGCCCGAGAACGGTTCTACGAGTTGCTGTGTTTCTTGGTTTGATGTTGCTGCTTCCGCTCTTCGTGAGCAACAGAAAATTATTCTTTCTCCCCGACGCCGGTGCTGCCGTTATCAATGCTGCTGCTGCTGTCTGCGCTGCTGCTGCTGCTCGTTTAGGAAGCTGAAGCTTCTGCTGTAGTCACTGCAGCTTCTGTTCTCGCTCGGTGGAGAACAAGGGAAACATGTCGACCATGGCTTGAGGTGGTGACGCTATTGCTTCCTTGCGTGCAAGTGTGAACGTTTTTTTCCGTTGGTACTGCTGCTGTTGCTGCAGGTGGAAGGGTACAGGAAGCAGCAGCTGAAGGCAGAGGAAGAAGCAGCACGCAAACTTCAGCGCTTTTGGCGACGCACTGGCCAGCAGATGCGGCGATCGCAGCAGCGAAGCGATGGACAAGAGCAGCAGGAA
Organism: Sarcocystis neurona; assembly: GCA_000727475.1. NCBI lineage: Eukaryota > Apicomplexa > Conoidasida > Eucoccidiorida > Sarcocystidae > Sarcocystis > Sarcocystis neurona. The sequence continues at coordinate 6,122,219 of KL647290.1, read as the reverse complement.
GAAGAAAGGGGCCAAGAGCAGCAGCAGCCACTGCCGACGGACGGGCGAGACCAGCAGGAGCAGCGGGAAGACGAGACGCATCGAGAGGAAGAAGGGAAGCAGCAGCGGCGAGGAGAGGAGAAGGAGGAAGAGCAGCACAGGGGCAGCAGGAAAGAAGGCCGGGACGATATAGCTTGGGATACCACAGCAGCAGCAGGTGCACTCGAGAACCACGGGCACGTGTCTCTGCAGCAGCAACCAGAACAGCAGCAACCAGAACAGCAGCAATCAGAACAGCAGCAATCAGAACAGCAGCAACCAGGTGGTGATCTGTGGGCGCCGCAGATAAAGGAGAGGGATCAGCAGGGAGACAGTCACGAGGTCAGCCGCAGACGTACTCGGAAGGAAAGCGCAGCAGGGGAGACCGCAGTGACAGGCGAACCTGCAGCAGGAGCTGCACCAGTAGCACCAACAACTGCAGGAGCGCAGGCAGCGAGCCATGCGCTTCTAACAGAAAACGAGGTGCAGGACGGACAGCAGGAGAGACACCTGGGAAAAGAACAGCTGCAGCAGCAGCAACAGCCGAAGCAACAACAGCAGCTCGGGCAGCAACCACAGCAGGGCCAGCAGCAAGGGCGGCAGCTTCCACGAGAGCAGCAACAGCACGAGCAGCAGCAACAGCACCACCCGCAGCAAAGTGAACAGCAACAACTGCAGCGACAGCAACAACGGTATCCGCAGGTGGCAGAGGACGACTATCGTCGGGTGGTGTGCCAGCGTGCTTCTCCAGATCAACGACAGAACCGGCGAGGAGCAGCGACAGCTGCAACAGGCTGGTCCACGGAGTCGGTGAGAATTCTTCCTCCTCTTCTTCTTCGCCAGAGGGTCATATTTTGTTCCTCGCTGGTGTTGATGTGACGGCTTCACTGTATATACTACTGGAGCGCATGAAGAAAATGCTCTTTTTTTCGATAGAGTGAACGCATGTACACACATACTCGTGTGTGTACACATTCCGCCTCGTAGGTTCCTCTTTCGGTGGATTTTCTGTCTCCCTCTCTCTCTCTCTGACTCTCCCTCTCAATAAAATACATATATATATATACAGTCATGGATCCACGTGTCCCCGCGTACGCACATACGTATGTGTACATATCTCTGTGAACATACGTGTGTATACACGTACGTAATATATAATACGGATGTGTGTATGTGTGTATTTCGTTGACGCGTTGAAGGTGACGGTTCTGATAGTCCACGCGCCGTATCTAGCCTATATAGTAGATTATTACTTGTAGCGATGACACCCGCGTGCCTCACTTGTACAAATGTATATATATATATATGTGTGTGTCTTTATATTTGTACCGCGCTGTGCTGTTAACGTATGTGGAAGTATGAGCGACGATAATGACGGCGCCGGCGCCCCTGTGCAGTCAATCCCGAGTCTTCTGGTACACATCCATACATGCCTCCACATACGTGTGTAAACAATGAAGTATATACATCACACATCCATGTGGAGGTGCATCCACGTATCCATATGTATATATAAATATACATACAGATACGTTTATATACGTGTATATGGGTTGTTAAACAGTAATTTCAAACACACACGCACACGTATCGAATGTGTGGAGATGCACGGATGCGCGTAGTCATGTGGACGCATATCCTCGTGTTGATGCCTGGCCCATACACGAATATATATTCGCAGCCAGTATACACACATGTACGCGTGCACAAATATGTTGGCATGGGTGGATGTAACAGAAGGACTCTTTTGCTGGGGTGCAGGCCGACGAGAAGGGCAGGGCTGCGTCCCAGTGCGCACAGAGTCACGTCTTCTTCTCTTTGTGAAGGCCGTGTACGGCGAAGAAGCATAAAGTCATACCTCCCTGAGCATGCGTGACACACTGCTGCTGACAGGATGTGGCGCTCTTCAAAGCAACAAAACCTTTGGCACGCGAGTGCAAGCGCCACGACACTGTGGCATTTTTCAGGCCTTCCAGAAGCCTGAGCAACAGGAAGAAGTGCTGGTCTGTTCCACTTGTGTCTAGACGTAGATGTTTCCATCCGTGAAAGCGCCTCCTAACTTCGTCTGTCTCTGCAGTCTCTAGGAAGTTTCCCTGTTCCGCATAGCCGGATTTTTTTTCTGTGCACACGCGCGTATATGAGCGTGTATTCAGGAAAACGTGGACACGTGTAGAGAGGAAGAAGCAGAAGACAGAGAAGTCGATTTTTTGGAGGGAAGACCGAGACACACGGCAACGCGCGCGCTCTTTCCGCAGACGTGGGTCTCTCTCGTGATGCGACGACCTTCTGCCGACCGCCTGTCATATGTTTCTCTTTGCAGGCATGCAGACACATTCAGATCGCGTGGAGGGGATGGTGTGTTCGGCGCATTATTCTTTTTGAATTTCAACGCGCAACTCTCTTCCCTTACCCAGCTACAGCAGGTGACCCGACAGCAGCCACGGCAGCCGTCGGAGGAGCAGCGGCTCCACCGGCAGCAAGTGCTGCAGCAGCGGCAGCAGCGGGCGCGGAAGCGATTCACGGGGAGGTAATGACGCAGGGTATCCCAGCAGTTCCGAGAGAAATAGGAGGAGGAGCAGTTGGTGCTGCGTATTTTGGGATGGCTGCTTCGACAAGCAACTTCTCCTTCCCAGCCACGGTTTCCTCTCCGTACACGCCAGCGGCTGCTGCGGAGACTGCTGCAAAAAGGCAGAGACACGGGAAGTTGCAGCAGCAAAGACGTCACCAACCGCAATCCCTGCTGCTGCGCTGCACAAGCCGCATGCAGCCGCTTTTTCAGCTGCAGCTGCTGCTGGAGGTTAGCCGCCCGTAGACACCCACTCACCGAGGCACATGCACCAATTTTATCTTTATCAGTGATATACACATCTACAAATACATACGTATCTCTCTATATATGCATGTATATGTATGTGTACGTATACGTATGTGTAACTGTGTGTATATATATGTATATATATCTATGTGTGTGTACACGTGTGCATATATGCACGTGGATATAAGTATCGGTGAGCAGATCTTGATACGTGTATCCAGCATTGCGTCTCAGAAACCTATGTGAGTTTACACACACACGTAGATATTTATAGTGCCTGTATGGAGAACTACTTAGCCTCGACTTCGCACGTAGTTTTTCACGCACGTCCATATCTAGACGTAGAAAGATAGGTGTATCTTTATCGAGCATATATAATTGAAGAAATATATAGGTTCGTATTCGTATGTAACTATTACACAGGCGCTGTGTAGATACATCACATTTATCGCACGAGAACCCGACGCAGAGAACTACACGCGAGCCACCTGCCCTACGCGCCGGCGTTTACCCACGACGGCAAACACACATTTATACATATATATATATACGTGTATGTAGAAGTGTGTACTCGTGTGGGTACGTAATTACTTCATTCATAATCTTGTATATATAAACGTGAGTACAGATGTGTGTAGATATATGTGTATATATAAGCATACGTACATACATATATATACATATAAATATATATTTATGTATGGTTCGATCTACTTTTGTTAGTGCTGCACTTCTTCAATCTGCAAAGAGCTTGAGACACTTTTGTGTGGCCGCGAGAGGTATTCCTTGGTGCCGCTGCACTTGCTGCTGCTGCGTGTTCTTCTCCTTTTTCCTCTTCCGCTGCGACTGACCCTCCGAAAGTGCCGAGCGTCTGTGCACGTGAGACCCCATGTCTCTGCGCACGCACACTGCTACGTGATGGCGGCAAAATCAGGTGCCATCCTTTCTATCCTCCCTTGGCCTGCCGACTACTGGCCTGCCAGACTTGACTGTTTCCTGTGTGCGACCGTGTGTGTTTCTCTCGATATCTCGCTTTCTCTCTCTCTCTGCACACACGCATATGTGTGTCACCCCGAGAACTGGCCTGCGTACGTATATGTGGGTACAGAGGGATGTATTTCTTGTCTGTGAGCGTATGTATTTCTCTCTATCTCTCCACACACACACATATGCGTTTGTCGCCGGGAACTGACCTGTGTACGTATATGCGTGTAGAAAGGCGTGTGTGGCAAGATAAGCAGGTGTCTGTCCGCGTGGACTGACGAGACATGGGAAGGGCTGATAGACTGTCAGGTGTTCCTCCTTTCTGTAGGTGGTGGTGCATGGTCTTTCTGAGTTGGTGGACTAATATGGCTAGTTAATTCCGACAACGAATTAAATTTTATGACCTACTGAACGTATGGCCCAGAGCTTCGGGTGTTCATGTGTCATCTCTTACTTTGAAATCCCTGAATATGACGGTGTATACATGTGTATATCTACGCAGTTGTACTAATAAGCACACATGCGTTCGTTTGCCTGCCCACTCTCAGCTGAAGCTGCACGCGCAGGCTACTGGGGGAGTCGCAGAGTCTTCCTCGGCTGCTGCTGCTGCTGGTGGCAGCCGCTCGAAGCAACAGCTTTCTGGTGGTCGGTTCTCTGCGTCCATTAGTCCATACAGCACGACTCCCCTTCTTTTCACTCCTGCTGCGGCTGCGGTGCTCGGAACCCCCGAGGCTCCAAGTGCAGCTGCTGCTGCGCTGCTGTTGCAGGCAGCCGGCCGAACGCGTGCTGCCATTCCCGCTGCCACACGTTCTGCGAAAAGCCGCGTTCTTCTTTCAAAGGAGATCATGCGTCTGGCCAAAGAAATCTTAGCAAAAAGACAGGTGAGTTTTCTAGCAGCAGCAGCGACAACGACCGCAGCAGCCGCAGCAGATGGGGCAGCGCCAGCAGAGACGCAACGGTAACAACAGTGGTGCCTCCTGCAACAGCAGGACAGGGCCAGACCGCAGCAGGAGTTGAAAGAGACCGGCAGCCGGGTAGCTGCAGAGCAACAGGAGAAGCAGATTATAGCGACAGCAGCGCCAGCCGTGGTGACGGGCACTCGCAGCAGCAAAGCCGAAGAGTCTGTCAACGGTAACAAGAGAAGCAGATGCACCAACAGCAGCAGCGACACAGTGAGTGGCATAAGGAGGAGGGGAAGAAGAAGCAGAAAACGCAGGAACAGCAACAGCAACCCGTGGTTAGCGCAGCAGCGCGTCACCGCATGGTGAGAGAGAAAATGTACACGCGACAGCAGCAGTGATACCTCTGCAAAATTCGTTTGTCCTTCAGCAGCAGGAGGCCGCGCAACCCACACGCGCCTTTTGTTGCTGCTGCTGCTACTGCACTGGTGGGACAGAAGAAAAGGAAATGCGTCTGTAGTGCTGCATATACGTGCGTGCATGAACACATGTACACAATTGTACATATGTATTTATATATATATATATATAGTACCTCTATTTATACACACACAGAAACATATACATACATATATACAAGACAACGGTCCTCACTGTCTTCCACCTGCTGGGGCAGAGACAAAAAAAGGTGGCAATGAAGCAGTGCCAGCTGCTGCCTTCCCCCCGCACCGAACGGTAGGTGCCGCCAGATGGTGCGTCTGGAGTCTGTGCGAACTCCTGCCAGAACTTCTACTTTTTTTTTTAGGCGGCTGATATCCCTGCCTACGGGCTAGTTTGCTACGGAGGCAACCTTCCTCTCTTTCTGCGCAGGTGTGCGCGTGTGTGTGCTCCTCTATGATGTGCGTAACGTCTGAACGGTCGCCACTCTCGCATGCGTATACATATATGTATTTGGTTCGCTCGCACGTGTTTCTCGTGTCGCAGTCAGTGAGAAGGGCGCAGCTGCCGCGCCTGTGTGGCGACCCGCTTCCCTTTTGTCTGCCTCCCGCATGCTGTGGCAACGTGTACACGTCACTGCTGCCTGACGTGCCTATATGAAGGTACGCACACACGTATGCCTGTGTAGAGACGCGTATATATATATATATATATGTGTATGCGCATCAGTCGCCAGGTGTGCAAACAGGGACGATTTTCACTTCTGGGGGAGGAGGGCCGGGCACCCGCACATCCGTGTGCCTGTTGTACATGGAGGCGGGGCTGTGAACGTCTGAGTTAATACTTTACTGACCACTGCGGTGTCTCTCCTCTTTTTTTTGTAGGAGATCCAGGAGCTGTCCTCGCTCTTTTCTGCGAGTGATCCGTCTCGCAGGGACTGGGGGGTTGCTGCTGGAGCAGAGCAGCAGTGGCAGCCATGGCAGCAGTCACTGCCGCCGGAGGCGGAGCCTTTTCAGCAGCAGGGGGGGGGTGGAGCCTGTCCACCTCAAACGACGTGTGCAACAGCAGCACGTCATGCGCGATGCTGGGCCTTGGGGCTCTGCAGCAGCAGGCAGCAGCACCAGCAGCAAACGAAGCAGCTACAGAGGGAGCTTCGGGAGCAGCATCAGCAGCGGCAGAGACGCCGTCAGGCGCGGGAGCTCTAACGCTAGTCGAACGATCGGAGGGACAGACGGTTTTCAGCAGGAGCAGCAGGAAGCTCTTGAACCGGGTAGGCGTCTTCGTACGTAGATCTTAAGTGTCCGTTATACGCCTCTCTGTTTCTGAATATGACTTGTCTACAAAGAGATACACACATACGTATGTCTAGGTGAAGGCGTGAAGTGGCTGCATGCTGCGGGGGCTGTCTGCGGGGCCGCGGGCCGGAAGAGCTTCATAGCAGCACTGCAGCGAGATTCAGGACGCAGAGCAGAACACACCTGAGACGCGGCTGCACTTGTCAGCAGGAGGGAGACAGCGTATCACAGCAGGGCAGCAGCAGAAGCTCCGCAGCAGCAGCATAGGGCAAGAGCAGGGCAGCGGAGGTGACGTGGGAGCAGCGCAGTGGACGAGCGCAGCACCAGCAGCACGGGGGCTGCCGCAGGCGAGAATCACCAGCTTACAGCAACACTCGCAGCAGCAGTCGAAGCAGCGTCGCAGCAGCAGGACGGCACCAGCAACACCTCAGCAACACTCCGAGTCGCAGAGAAGCAGCAGAACAACGCCAACACAGCGGCGCTCTACTGCAGGACAATTTTTATCGAGGTGTGACTCACAGCAGAGGCAGACAAAAAGCGAAAAGGCACTTTGTGGTGCGCCGCGGGTCTCAGTGCTGCGACATCATCTTCTGCTGTCACGCGGCCCCCGCCTCCGCTCCCCTTGCTGCCCCTGCATTCCCGTGGCTGCTAGCAGTGCTTCCTTCACTGCTACTAGCTGGTAGTGCTTCACCTCTGCTACGAAGGTGTTGGACCGCGTTAATGATGCCGTGCCTCTGTTTTGATAGTCGGCCGTGCGGTTGACCCTCAGTAACTGCTGTTGAATTTGTTTCTGCTGCCACGGCAGAAGGTGCAACCTCTGCTGCGTAGCTCTCCCTGGAACTGCTCTGCCGTCCCTGCTGTGGCCGTCCCTCCTGGTAGAATCATGCTGCTCTGCTCGTCCTGACGCTGCTGTTACTGCTGCTGTGGCTGCCGCACTTCCTGCTGCTCCTGCTGCAGCTGTTCCTGCTGCTGTCGTTATTGGGGTGTGTGCCTTTGAAAGAGCCCTCCAGCACAATGGCTTGTAGGAAGTATCTTACGAGGAGACTCCTCACGACGGTTGACTAGCTACGTGTGTTGCTATTCTTTTTCACCAGCGCGACGCAGACGCGGCACCAGCAGCAGCGACCCAGAGGCTATTATTTCACTTCACGGGGCCGATGTCTTTTCTGGTGCTGCTGGTGCTGTTGCATCAGTTGGACACGTCGACCCCTACGCTGTGGAGCGCTGCTCCGCTCTCCTGACACCATTGCAAACACGTGAGCAACGGCAGCACCAGCAGCAGACGCAAGGGAAGCAGCCAGTTTCTGCACTTCGTGCAGTGTCTCTCTCCGCAGCAAAAGCATCTGCAGCTGAGGAAGCAACAGCAGCGGTAGCAGTAGAGGTAGTAACAGGAGCAGGCGCGTCAGCAAACGCCAGAGCAGCCGCAGGGGGAGCGGGAACAGTGAAAGTAGGGAGTGCAGCCCGAGCAGAAGACGCAGCAGCTGCAGGTGAGACAGGCGCAGCCCGAGAAACAGCAACAGGAGGGGTATCAGGCACAACAGAAGGGGGAACAGTACGCAGGACGACAGCTGACGAAGCGGCTTCGAATTTGAAAGCAAGGGCAGAAGCAAGGCTGCATGAAATACAGGAAAAGATGGGAGAAGACATGCTGCTCGTAGAATGGCAGGCGGAGCGTAGACGGTCGTCCGTGCGTTCTGGTGGCGCGTCTTCACGCGGCAGTTCCAGGGGCCCTTTGCAGGACACCGTGTCATCACGGTTTGTCAGGACGAGTAGTAGCAGCAGCAGCAGACGCCCAAGCAGCAGCAGTCGAAGAGGGAGCACCAGCAGCAGCGAAAGTGCGAGCAGCAGCACCGCTTACCAAGCTGGCAGCAGCAGCAGCGCGATCGGCAGCAGCAGGGACCAGGAGAGAGGGGTACCCTGCACAGCTGTGGCCGACTCTACACCGACACTGGGAAGGAAATCGCAGTCTACAGCAGTGGAAGCAGTGGCGACAGCAACAGAGCACCCACCCGCCGCAGCACCAGCTGCAGAGCCGCAGCAACAGGCGGCAGCATCTGTTGCAGCACAGAAGAAAGTCCTGCGAATCCTGGAGAGCAACGAGCAAACACTTGCCTGTCGGGAGCAGGAGCAGCGCATGATGCTGTTGCTAGAAAGACGAAAGAAGCAAGAATTTCTTTCTCCGCGACAGCGCGGCGCCGTGGCCGTTGATGAAAACGCAGCACCTGCTTCTAGACGTCGAACAAGTGCTGTCGAGGGTGCGGCCGCTGGCGGTGCCGCTGTTTCAGAAACTGCTGCGGCGGCCTCCGCCGACACCGCTGCTACTTCGGTTGACAAGGCTACTCGCTCTGCTGCAGAACGACCTGCCATGGGCTCTTTAGAATCGCAGAGGGCCTTCCCTCCTACTCGAGTGCAGGATAGGCCCCTGGAGCTGCTTCTGTGTGAGCAACAGCAGGCGCCGATACAGCAGTGCGGTGTGCAAGGAAGTCTGCAGCAGCACGAGCAACAGGGGACGCGACAGCAGCAGGACAGTCAACAGAAACTGGGTCAGCAGAAGCGCGATGTCGGCGAAATACAACAGACACGAGGGTTCGAAGGTGTGCGGCAGCAGCAGAAGCAAGGGCAGCAGGATCAGAGAGAGCGGCGGCAGACGGGACAAGAGCAGGAAGGGGAAGAAGGGGGAGGTCGGCAGCAACAGGTAGAAACTGAGCGAGAGCGACGAAATCGTCTTTGCCAAGCCGCAGCAGCGCGCAGACAAGCGGCAATACAGCAGAGTGCCTTGTTGACGGAGCGGCAGCAGGCGAGGCTACGGCAGCAACGACACCGGCAGGAGGAGGAGGGTCAACTTTCTACGTCCTGGTCGCGTAGAGGAGGAAGTGAGCAGCTGCAATTTCCTGCGTTCGAAGAAGAAGCCGCTCTTATGGGGTCCAGGGCTTTCACACCTATAATAGAAGATGGAGAATCTGACGTTAAGCGCTCGTTCACGCTCTACGATGCGCGGAGAAGAGTCGGCGTAGTCTGCGCAGAGGCAGAGGGGAGCAGCAGCAGTGATACCTACATGAGGAGGATAAGCAATACGAGTAGTGGAGCACGTGGACACAGCACTGGCGCTGCTGCTGAGTTGCGTGAGGGGGCAGCACCTGATGCGGCTGCTTCCGGTCTGCAACGGCAGGCTCAGGAGAACCAGGTGCGCTCACCACGGCAGCAGGAGGAAATAGCGCGGCTTGCGCGACAGCAACTAGGCCGTCGAGTACATCAGAGGAGGAGGAGGAGCAGCAGCGCGCCAAGAGCAGCTGGGTATCCAGAGAACCTTGCTGCAAAGAATCAGCAGGAACACAGGAGTTCATCAGATGCAGCTGGTCCACCTTTCTCCGAGCGCAGCTGGCAAGTGCGCCCTGCAGGTGTTGCGACGACCGCTGCTGCTGGTGGCGGTCACGCGACTGCCACAGCGAGGAGCTCTGCGGATGCCGCTGTTGACCAGCCTGCTGCTGTGCCTGGTCCTCGGCAAACGACTGGTGCTTCTGGTACCCCTGCAATGGTAGCAGGAATACCCCAGGAGGGCGGCCTCAGGAGAGAGCGGGACCACTTGCAGCAGCGACTGTCATCTACGTACCGTCCTGGCTCCCCCGGTTCAATACGAATAAGGAAGAAGAGTGACAGCAACGAGCTGCGTCGCTGCAGCAGCGGCAGCGGAGTAGGGGAACACGTTTTGCCGCGTATCGTGTTACACCTTCCCAGCCGCCACATGTCCTTTTCTTCCCAGAGCAGCTGCAGCAGCAGAGATAGCAGCAGCAGCACCAGCAGCAAAGAGGGCGACGGCGGCAGCAACACCGTCGCCAGAGAAAGTAAGAACAATGTCCTTAAAGAGAACAGCAGCGGCAGCAAGAGACCGATGGAGACGAATATACGAAGCCAACGAATGCTGCGGGTACGCAGGCCTTCGGAGGAGGACCAAAACGTTAGTAGTAGCAGGAACGCTAGAGCAGGAGGTCTCCTCAGGGTGAAGAATAGCATCAGTAGCAGATAGGAGAGTAGGAAGAGGATCAAAGCGAAAGGGCTCTCCTAGTAAAACGTCGTGTCGTGGCAGTCCGCTGTCGCAGCTGCCAGATCGGCTTTGCCCAGTAGTCCTGAGAATGCGCGTAAAGCAGCAGACACAGCAGGCATAGAGGCGAGAGCAGCGGGTTCAGCAGCACAGTTCATGCGCGATCCGGACTACCAAATGCGGTAAGGGCTGCAGCGTAGCCAGTGCAGCAGCGGCGCGGCAGTAAACCCAACAGCAATCTGTGGAATTGCGAACGTATGAGATGCAACAGGAGCTGTAGTTTCTGCAGAGACGAGAGTTCTGCTACCGCAGCAGCAGCACCAACGGCAGACGCAGCGCCGACAGCAGGAAAAGCAGCAAAGGGAACTTCCCGCTGCTGCAGCAACCCTGGCGAGCGCACCGATCCGAAGAGGCGAAAAGCTCGACACCTGCAGCAGACGCGCACCACGCGTCTGTGCAACAAAAGGAGAAATCAGGGCAGCGACAAGGAGAAAAGAAAGACGACCGACGAGAAGTTAAGTTTGTCCGGCAAAAAGGATCTGTTATTGAAAACAGTTTACTCCGAAGGTGCAGCTAGACAGTGCGCCTCTTACGACAGAGACGTGCAACAGCACTACGCAACGATGTGTATCAGTCGGCTCCTCAGAAACTGGCCCGAAGTGTCGGGTGGAGTGCCTCCCTACATGCAGCCGCTCCTGTCATACCCGAGCGGGATAGGAATATACGGCTATTTCTGAGTACGGAAAATATACGTGCATCTACAGTCGGCGTAGGCATATGTGCTTGAACGCGTTTTCTCCATTTGTGCCCTTCCTTCTTCGAACTTTGGTGGAACTTGTGAATTCGAACAAAAGCTTCATACTGATGCTACGAGAGATTTTTTACCATTGCACGCATGCGTGCATATATATACATGTGAATGCACGCGTGTAGAATTTGTGTGCTTCAGAAACAGCAACTGTGCGGCATCTGTGGATACAAGTGTATTGGAGGGTCTCTATTAATGCATGTTCTTACGCGTAGGTAGCCGTGTATACGGATACAAATGCACATGTACATACGAAAGTCAATCTATCCAAAATACGTCTACGTGAGTGTGCGCACAGAAAAAAGCCAGTACACATCTACAAGCACGTGCACATCATTACACGTGCGAGGAAGTGGGTACTGTTGCGTAGACAGCTACTACGGTGTGAACGGCCTGCACGCCTGTTTGGACAATTTTTCAATACATAAGGTACTTATACCGAGGTGTAGATACAAAGTCCCACACGTACGCACGTATGTGCGAATGCATAGTCATAGATCAATAAAGGTGACATGTACCTACACATACACACACGTTTGTGTACGCATATTTTATGTATTCGTTTCTTCGTGTACAGATTGAACGAGGTGTACAATCAATAAATGTGAGTTTCTGTGTCCAGTTGTACCCACACCCACGCATACGCTTAAGTGTACACATTTCTGCATCGAGGCATGTCTTGCTTCGATTGCCGGCACACACGCCTCTGCAGCACTCGCAGGGCGACCACGTGTCGCAACATCGACTCCCGAGCTGCGGCAGAGTAGGTGCCTCCGCGTTCGCAGCAGAGAGCAATGAGGCGCGCAAGCACCAAAGATGCACCGGGGAACACCCAGCGGGGCAAAAGGGCAAGCAGCAGCAGGGGAGGGCTTGGCAACGACAACAGCACGCTACACAGAAGTTGCTTGCCGGAGTGAGGGAAACGAATCCGCTACCGTAACTAAGGGCTGTGCTACTTTCACGTTTACACAGGCGTACTCCACGCAGCAGACGTCAGTATCTGTTCAAACTCACGTTGTTGTTAGATCGTGTAGCTCTCGGCTGCGGTATGGACAGCAAGGCAGCAGCAACGTCCCGACGACTAAAGATTTTTGCTGCTGTCGTCCTGTTCGATTCTGTCGTGAATAGAGTCGAGTCAGGCCTTCCTGCTCGTAAGCGACCAGGGGGCGACAAGAGCAACCCTGAACCACGTGAGTACCAACAGGTTGTTTCACCTGGTGTTCTTTACAGAAACAAATACACGTACGCTGTGGATGACTTTCAGAGCAACCCTGAACCACGTGAGTACCAACAGGTTGTTTCACCTGGTGTTCTTTACAGAAACAAATACACGTACGCTGTGGATGACATTCACCCGTATGTGTGCCCTGGACTTGGTACTAGTCAACATATATATATATATATGTAACATCTACTAAGCGTGTGTGTTCGTCTTAGGCGCACCTGAAAGATATATATCAGTACGTGTCGGTACTATGTAGAAATTCATAGTCTACAACTACATCACGCTTTCTACATAATGCTTTAAAGTGCGCAGATAGACTTGCGCAGATACATCTCTAAAGTAAAAGTTTTCCAGTCGTACCTTTGCAGCAGTATGGTGTGTGCTCTACGTTCTCATCAAAGAGGCAGAGCGACCGTCCTGCTCTTGCCGAGTGTGGCACAAGGCTTGCAACAGCCATCCTCAGGCGACAACTAAGGCAAAGCGTTGCCGCATTGTTGTAGTTTGGAGCGCACGTCCATGAGTTTTCCGGTGAAGGACCAGGGTCCTCCAGAAACGGATTTCAATTGCTCTCCTAGTGTGGCGAAACGGCCCGTCGGTTGAAGGAAATAGCAGACTACAGATGAAGGGAACTGAGTGACACTGAGTCCGACCCGTCTTCTGTTGCGATGTCGAGCTTTGTCATTCCGAGTGTGCAGGCGGTAGACAGTAGCAGCGCACGCTGCCTTGAAGCAGTGTGAGAAGATATAGCCCATACAGGTGGGACGTCCTCCGTTTGTGGAAGTTTTCGGGGGCAAGTGACGCTGCGCTTTACGCACTTGTGGAGTTTAAAGCCCGCGCCCGCATCAAGAACAGTGCGTCTCCTGATACTGATGTGGAAAGGCACAGGACCGCAAATGCCAGCGATAAGCTTCTAGCTCTCCACCAGCTCTAAATATGCAGAAACAGCAAACACTTTAAGCCGTCTATTGACAAAGCACGAGCTGTATAGTTCTTTAGATCGAGGCGCTAAACTCGACGATTGAGAATCGGACTCGAAACTTCCCCGTACGGAGTTAAGTCAACTGAGCGTGTAAGAGGACGAAACTCAACAGCGTTCCTCAGCTCACGTGTTGAGACTGTGACTCCGTTGTCAACAAGAAGTAGTAACGATCTTCACGCGGTACGCAATAGCGGTCTTCCGGCATTAAACAGTAGCGATTTTCGAGGCTCAACGACCTGTCAAGTGGTTGAAAAAAGTGCGCACCTCTTATGCATGTATGCCCACACAGTGTTGGCCTTTACGAACAGACACAGCCTGCAACTTCTTTCAATTACGCAGCTACCAAAGGAATTTCCTCTCGACGCGTGGAAGTGTCGGACGATTTTGCTGAGACATCTACAAAATCTGACTTTCTTCTCGACAGCGGCAGATAACGGCGTCTTGAAAAAGATGAGCATATATTAGGAAGTGCAACAGGCTGATGATACATGTCCAACATGTCAAGAAACTCTGACTGCACGCACACACGCCCAAAACTCCTGCTCTATGGAACTACAAATTATTGCTACTGAAGATTTGAGGACTTTCCAGACCAAGGAGAGAACCATGGATAGGGTTAATCCTCAGGAAAAGAAGAGCAAACTAAATCAATGACGTGGCGCTAGCGAGATATCAACATCAGCAGGAGATCATGAGCTTCCAGCCGTTTAAACAAAAGACAGCAAACGTCGTTTTAATGGAGGAGCTGCGCCGAAAAAGGAAAGATTTCAGAACTTAATCTGGAATCAATGAAGAAGTCCGGCACACCCGTTCAATGGGAGACAGTAGCAGGATTGTGAATCACAAGCAAGTCATTTGGCGTTGGCTGGACGACGAAAAGTCCCGTCGGAACAGCCCTCCTTCCACGAGCGGCAAAACGCCAAAGCAATTCACTTCAATTTGAAGATTCATTCCCACGGTTTCGCGATGAGGTCCGATACCGACCGAGTACACGTGTATACCCGGGTCCTTTCACCGACCAAAATATACTAAAAAAACCTCAGCGTCATCTGTATAAACGCGCGTCTACGTTTGGACTTCGACGACTTGCTGCGATATAGTAGAGTTTCATTATCTCCAGATACAGAGTCGACCGCGGCTGAGACGTTGTTTCGAAAAACCTTACGTTTGATTTCCTCATTTTATGTGAAGAGGACAATAATGTTGAGGATCGATCTAGGATTTCACGTACAAATCCACATATATATTGATGAAGTGAAAGGCAGTACAAGTCTCTCGTATTGTACGTGTAACATACACGTACATGCAACCGTCGTTTTTACATTCGAAAGTAGGTATCATTTTTTACACAGTATCACATCAGTGTTACGGATACACATTAACACCGGCGTACGTATATCTATATGTAGACATGCACAGGTAATAAAGAAAAAACAAGCACAGAGTTTTACTATGTGCACAATGCGCATACCTGCATCCAGTCGTCGATCGATATGCACTCAAAAAACTGTGCATTATGTCTACAAATGCGTGTCTACGTGTGGAGCGCCACGGTTTCCTGTGACGAGACTTTCGGGATACCGTGTGCGGCACGTAGGTGCAGAATAACGTTCGCTGAAGTATAGTCATCCAGCAGAATATTACCATTATTGGATAACCGTATATACATATATATATGTATGCACATCTGCAATAAAATATATATATATATACACACACACAATACTGTGGTGGTGTTTCGCACCGGTCTGTCCTACCCGTACACGCTTGAGGAAAACCTGCGATTGATCCACGCGGTCCGCATTACGGCCGAATACATATATATATATACATATACAGATAGATATATATCTACTTCCTTGTTTGACACATAATGTTTGTCCATTTGATACGTCTCCCCTTGTCTCAGCATTTTTCTTTCTAGTGCTCTTTTTCCCATGCTATTGACGTGGAAGCTACTATGGCGCTGCTGCTGTCGCTGGAAATCTATCTCAGTATCTGTTGCTGCCCCCAAAACCGTTTCTTCTCAGCGGCTGTCTCGAAAACCCACTTGTCCCAGCTGTGGTCGACAACGATTCTAAAGTTGGACCGGTCACGTTCTTCTTCAGTTGAACGGCTTCAGTTGTTTGCTGCCGAAGTCAATGTTGATGCAGCTTTCGCTGAAGTGGCCCCTGCGGCTGATGGCGTTTTTTTGAGCTCCCTGTTTCTGCATCGTTCGACTACTTTTGTGTTGATATTGCCTTTTAGTTGCTACTGCAGCTTCCCCCCTTGATTATCTACGGGGACTACTAACACACATTTGAGATTTTTTCAGCTGCAGCTACTGCGATAAAACTTTTCCCTGTGCTTTTAAAGCGTTACGGTGAAGGATTGTGCTACTTTAGTGTGTCGGTCTTGCTGCGGCTGCCGGTAGCTCCTGCTGCTTCTCGTGTAGCTACTGATCGTATCGCCCGATGTGGCTCTCACGGTCACGAAGATTGGTTCTTGCCAGATCTGACGGCAGATATCATTGGGACATACGTACCGAAAGGCACGGCTCTGCATGAGAGCACATGTCTAGTAATAAACTGGACAGAAACTCGTCAGGCAAAAAAGCACATGGCGTATTGTTTAGTGTGTTTTTGCTTCCATCTATCTATACATCTCTGTGTCTCTCTTTATATAGATATATATATCCTCCAACCCTTTTCACGTGCATCTGCTACAAAGTTGCACCAGTCTACAAATCTTCAGCTGAAGGACTAGCTCCTCACAATCAATTGAACTGACCGGGGACGCCGGGGCTACAACGTCAGGCAGAGAGAAGAGTTTTATGTGTCTGCGTATATGTTTGCGCAAGAAAGTCTGGTCTCTACTGTCAGCAGTTCCGTGAACTGCTGACTGCGAGTTCACTGTACGTCACATTTTACACACTAAGGACCTGCGCTCACAGGACTCTACGCACGTGCTCCTCCGTGCTGAATGTGGTAGCGGTCCACACAAACTGCACATATAAGAGCATCGTCAGCTGCACCTATTTGCAGGTATTGGCGTAGGCGTAAGTCAGTTACCCCTATATCTATATGTAGTCCTCTAGATAGATTTACGCATGTATGCATGTCTGTATATATACACATGTACGCACGCACGTATGCATTTGCTAGAGTAGCGTATCCTCTCCATTTGTGTGAATGCGCACCTATCTTTGTTTGTACGTTTGTCTGCGGATGGGCAAAATAGTAGCGTTGCACCGCATCGAGAGGGGATATTTCTTCTTCAGCAGCTACTTGGGCTCCTGTTGCTGTTCTAGAAGGTGGTGGCCCTAGCTAGCACACTAATCTACATTAGGAACGCGTACATGAAAATTTGGGTTCCTGTTGCTTTTCGAGTACGCGACCGTCCTGGCTAGCATACTAATCTAAATTAATAGTGCATACATAAAAACGTGGGCTCCTTTTCCTTTTCGAACACGTGACGGTTTAAGCTAGCATACTAGTCTCTATTAAAAATGGATACATAAAAACCCACAGGCACCAACGGTGTCAATTTACACGATGTATACCAAAAGAAGCTGTGTGCGCTCAGTATCCAAATTTGAGTTCAGCTCCCTATCTTTTTCGATACTCTCCCACGCCAACACAGTGTGGCAACCAGCACCTGCCACGTGTCTGTACACCCTACCAGAAAGCCGCTCATCTATCAGAATCATCGCTAATTATCTCGTGTCTGAATCTTTGCCTGTTTATGCACAGCTTTCTCTGTATTTGCACACTAGTCTGTCAGCCACACAAGCTGTGCATTTCACACTACAGTCTCCACATATCTCTTCTGCGCTCAAGTTTGTCTCTCTATGTCTTCCTGCTCTTGTCTTCTTGACAACTGAGCGTTCTTTCACTCTACGTAGTCTTGATCTCGCGCTCGGTGGACTTTTTCAGTAGTTCCTTTACAGACGTAGCTACCGAATAAGCGGCCCACGGATGAAGCTGCGTACTGCTTTTTTCATCGTTCAACTTTCCTGTGGATCTACATAGTCTTTTGGTTGCCATTACACTCGTAAGGCTACGCGTCATTCTGTCTCTGTCTCAACGTTTACCTGATTTTGCAAACTGGGCAACCGCTACATTCACCTGGGCACCTGCGTATTCATTTACCGACTGATACCTCGACTTCTCTGTGGTGACCCTTTTACGTGTCCGCCAACACGTATCCTAATAACAATATTCTTGTCCTTTTGTCTACATGTATGAAACAATCTTTCCACGTCTCAGCTTTTCAGTCAGGCAAAGTCTCTCATGGCACCGTGACCCCGTTTCATTAGCGAGACTTTTTCGATAGAGCTGTCTACGGTGTCGCGTCTGGCTTCAGTGTTTACTTCTCTATTCTTCAGAGACCTCCATCTATTTACGCGGACGTTCATCTCTGAGCCAATTCGTAAAGCCTTGAACCTAACAACCCATCTATCTTCCTACCGGGCAGCCTCCCAAACAACGTGCACGTGTGGAAATGTCTTCCTTCGTGCCGGCATGTCAATTGTCAAATACGTACGCATTGATCTGTGTGCGTGCTGGTTCGCCTCTTTTCCCGATTTGCAAAGTAACCCTCCATTCACCAAGCGCTTCGCAGACCTACTCTCATTAACTCCTCTTCCAGCGTGACACTACAAACGTCTACGCCGTCTCGCTACTTTCTTCCGAAATGTGAAAGTGTTTACTGGTTCGTGTAGCGGCTAATCTCCTTCCACACCCTCAGAGGTTTGGAAAAAGATAGAGTCATGCGCGGACGGAGGGTGTTGGTCAGTTTAGTTCTTCCTCTGACCCTCTCGGTCTACCTTTTCACCGCTATATCAGCGCACACGCTCCCCCAACCACTTACAAAATTACTTGTGTCTAAGTGTACTGCTTGGATGTATACTTCGTGGTTAAGCTATTCACAGATCTTTTCAGTGATTCTTACTTACGTTTGGATCTCTGTACCATTCTCTTTACCTGGGTTTCGTGGCCTCCGTACCTCGGGCTGTGTGCCTCTGTCATTCTCCTGTTTATGCGGTTGTCTTACGAATCCATCCTCTACAGTCATTCTCTCTGTTCCTTTATTCAGAAATCTTCACTGTACCATCGCTCGTACAAGCATCTTTGCCTGTATCTTTTTTCGATTTTCGGTAGTCTTTCAGTTCGTCTCTCTACATAACAGTCTCTCTATCAAAGTGTAGAATAAGACCTTTCATAATATACATACCTTCAGTTGCTCCTTTTATGCCCTCTACTCACGCAGGCAACTCTCGCACCTTCTCGTCTCGTATGATTCACATTATACGTAATGTTTGGAATCATTTGCACACTTCTTCACAACTTTTGATTCGTAGGTATCTGCATTTTTACTTCTCTGTTACCCTGCTCGTCTCACCTTCCTACGCTTGTCTGCCACTCTTCGCCTGTCTACATACATCGTTCTTCTCTGCCTTTGCATCTCCCTCTCTCCACATATTTACGTGTCTTCGTCACCTGCTTTTTCCTTAATATAGTTCTATAATTCATTTCACGTCACTCACTTTTATTTGACTCTCTCCACTTAGGGTATACTTATCACTTTGAGTGTCCTTCTGCATCGAGTGTATATTACTGCGTTTCCTAGCGTACGTACAGACAAGGTGCAACGCTACGTTCTCTGTCCATTTCCGCGTGTGTTCATCCATGTTCCTTTCCGTACACACAGTTCCCCATCTAGCTGCCTCTATGTCAACATCATACACTCGTGGCGTGTACACCGTTTTGTCAAGTGTAGCCATACGTGTTGGCAGGCACCTGTATAGGTTTTTTGGCTCCTGTGCAAAGTTCCTGTATCGGCCTACCTATTCATATCACTAAACGAGTATGTACGCCTATAGACAGCCTTCTATGCGTGCGGCGTGCGTTTGCATGGTCCGAGTTCTCATACCGGCATACACAAAGCTGTGGTCTCCTTATGTACTGCACGTATATATTCGCACAGTACTCGTTTTTAACTGTACCTGTAGGTGTTCATGTGCGTGTCTCCTTTTCTCTCGGTAGCTGCAGGCGAAGGGGATCGCCAGGGGGAGGCGAGTCTCTGTTATCTTGCAGTACAGAGGCAGTTGAACATTGCTGGTTAGTGCGTAGATTTTCATTACTGCGAGGGAAGTCTCCCTCTCGAGTCATTCTTTCTGCATCTGCAGAAGCTCTACCTTTTTCGTCTTCTACGCATTCCCCCCATCCTGCTCCTGTTGTATATAATTGTTGCTGCTGGTGTGGCCCTCCTGTCGGGCTAGCCGCGACAGTTCCACTCAAGCAACTGCGACATCCTGCCGTTGTTGTCTGTCTCCTCACTCGCCCCTCTGCTGATGCTCCTCCTTCTACCGACGCTTCCCCAGCAAGTGGCGGTAAAGCAGCTGTTGTGGGTGGCGTCCGAAGCCCCGAAGCTGCTGCTACTGCTGGTGGCGCTACACCGTTTCCACTCGGCGGTGCTGCGTGACCTTCTGCTACTCCTGTTCCCCCTCCGCCCCCGCCAACAGTGAATGCAGTTCCAGCAGATGGTTCTACGCCAGCTACTGCTGCTGTATCGGAAAGGGCAAGGCCTCTATCGCTGTGAATATATCCTCTGCATTGTGCTGCGTTGAGAACACTTACTGCTGTTCTGGGGTAGTCAGCAGGCGCAGGAGCAGAAAAGGGGCCAACTTCGTGTCCTGTTGCTCCTAAACCATGTTTCTTACTTCCTGCTGCTGTTGCTGCTGCTCCCGCAGCCCTGCTGCTGCTGCTGCTGCTCTTAATGTAGAATCGCAGCCTAGTTCCAGGCGAATAGCCACGTCGAGCGCAGCGTCCGGCTGCAGGTACGGCAGCAGCAGCAAAAGAGTCCCTGTAGGGAGCATACCGATCTGCTGCACACTCGTGCTTACCAACCAAGTTGCGCAGTTCTCTGCGCCGGGCTTCTATCGTTACCCCGAGCTTTCTTCCCCTCCTCCTTCCTATCGACAGACGCCGCGGCACCAGCAGATTTTCGCACACTAACGACGTGGGGTCTCTTTCGCCTGCGATTCGTTTTGGTCTCTCGCTTCCCTCTGCTGTTCTGGCCGCTGCATCTGTAACTGGCGCTGCTAAATTAGATACAGCTCCTTCCGCACCCGCTAGGCTTCTGCTCATAGGTGTTCTTTCATCAGCAACATTAAGAGACTGTGCGCCGTCTGTCCCTGCATCTAATTCGCTTTCTTCCCCACCTGATTCTACGTTTCCCCCTTCTGCTGGTTCTTCACTTGGCGCTCGTGACTGCTTTTCCCCACATTTCGGAGTAGGCGTGCCACCGTCAGCACTAACAGGAGCTACATATTCTTCGTGCATCGCAGCGCCTGCTGTTCCTGTCGCCACACCAACCACACCTATGTTTTCACTCCCTGGCGGCTCTCGTTCCCCTATTCTTGGTCCTGTGGCTGACGCTTCCGTCCTTAAAACTCCACTACAGCTGCTGGTGTCTTGTCCCTGCGGAAATTTCCCGTTTCCTACGACCACATTTCCCCCGGGTGCAGCGCCCGCTGCTCCGACTCCTGGTGTCCCTTTCCTGCCACCCCGTGCTATTGCGGCATGACTGTCGCCGCCTTCATCCGCGCTACTGCTGTTGAGACGTAGACTTTCCACAACGGCGCCACAGGCGAAGGACGAACTGGAAGAAGCGGATGATGGTGAGGAAATGCCGTGGTCCTTTTCAGAGGCACAGGCAGGCCAAGAAGAAGAACCACGTTTACCAGTAGAAGAAACAGAAGCAGGCGAAGAAGAAGCAGGAAACTTACTGTCGAATAGTTCCGGAAAGACGTTGTGCAATTCAGACCAGGGCTGCTCTACACAGTCCTTCAAGACGACGGGCCTCCACGAGGCGTACTGCGCCTGCACCACAGCTGAGTTAAAGTAGTGTTCCAATATCGCTTTCAATCCTTGTACTCTTCCGTATGTCACCTGCAGAGAACAGAATGGACAACAACAAGACAAGGAGGAGAATAGAAGAAAAAGGTGGAAGATGCATTTGATCCGGAAAAGTAGGAATTAGCTCTTCTTCGTGTACAAACATGGTTCAATCTGTATCTGCAGCGCTCGGTTGAGAAACGTCG
The DNA here is from genome assembly GCA_000727475.1 of Sarcocystis neurona. Lineage (NCBI taxonomy): Eukaryota > Apicomplexa > Conoidasida > Eucoccidiorida > Sarcocystidae > Sarcocystis > Sarcocystis neurona. The sequence continues at coordinate 6,100,633 of KL647290.1, read as the reverse complement.
AAAATAGTCTTATACGGATAGCTGGGAACACGTCTACTTGTCTGCACTCAATGCACATACCTCCTCCCCCACAGAGAGAAATGTACATATACAGACATTGACACACACACACACACACACACACACACACGAGCACGAACAAATGCAAAAGGGACTGGCACATCCGTCCCTACCCTCAGATTCTTGATAAACATGTTGACTGCTATACGACAGGCGCATTTGTGTGGAAAGATGAATAATGTGACGTCGACACAGAATTGATAACACTAAGAACATTGAGAAATGCAGTTAGATCGCCTCGTCTGAAGCCCTTTGTGAAAACATAAAGACGCAAGTACACGTGTAATTGTACACCGGAAAGCAGAGCGGTTCCCACGCGTACGGGGTGGTGCAGTTCGGCGTGTTGTCCTTAGCACACACATGCGGTGTGTGACAGATAAGGCTTCTACATACAAATACATACGTAAACATGCATGTATTCACAAGCGCACACACGTGTACATCACGTACACATGCGTGCATTCACACATGCATAAATACAGTCCTGTGACACACATGCACACGTAGGACGTGTCTCCTCCGAGAGTTTGCGTTTGGGTGAGTTCGAAGATCAAGGGTGTCCGCACAGTATACTTCTGCAAAAGGAGCCAGCTGGCGCAGAGGAAGTCAGCGATTTTGAGACCGGCGCCCGCGGCTACATATCTCTGTTGCCGTGTTGTACGCTAATCTACTAACAAGCACTATGTTGTTTTTGTCTGACCAGAAGCGTCACGTGCGAAGCCGAAGTTTGTGAATGTACGTGCGCGTATTAATACATACGTGTACCGATGTGTGCAGGACCACACGTGTGTGCGTAGATGAATTCCAATGTCTTGAGCTAGCTTGAACAAATAAAAGAGGTGCGTTTAGATTTGAACATACACAACGTACACACACGTAGCTAGTCACGGGCTTGCGCGTACATGAATATACACATATTTATGCATATGTTTTTATGTATGCCTGTACCATTTTTACTTCGCTTTGTGAAATCCTGAAGTACCGAAATAGCTACAGGTACGAGGTACGCTTACACACATGCATGCCTACATGCACACAAACATATGTGTATGTGCAAAAGCGTCCACCTGAGGGGGAGGCGGACGAAGAACACTCATACCTATCGTACTGTCCCGAATGTGTAGCTGCATGTAGGTATGCTGTAGTCACATAAGCATACACCCGTGCTTACAAGAAGCGTTTTTATTGCAAAATCCGCGGTTGCGTGGGTATACTTCATAACCCTGTGCACCTCTGTATTCGACGGAAGTCAAACGCATGTAAATATACATACATGTATATTTATACGGACGTCTGTGTACCAAATTGTTCATTATGCTTTCTCAATGTTAATAGCTTGAAATGCGTGACATTGGAGCTGGCCCGTGTACGAGCATACATCTATATCTTCATTTACGTATTTACGTATTTAGGCAGAAGCGCGCAGACGCACACATACACGTATCGCTCCTGTCACACTTGCTTACGGAACAGATTTTTCTGGATTTGAAGAGGCTCAATCTTTTCCCTTCAAATTCTTGGCGAAACGCCTCTGCTGTTGCAACGTCAAGAAAATTGATGAAGCAATAGCCCACGTTACATCCATGAACGAAGTCTATGGGTAAATAGAAGAAGTTATAGGTGCCTTTGAAGTGAACGTCGATCTCTTCCATAACTTGCTGCCGACTGTATTTATTTGGGATATTCCGCAACATCACGGTTGTTAATCCCTTCTCTTCCTTTCCCTGTTCTGCTTCGCCCCTGCATCCTTCTTTTGCTTCTGCCCTTCCTGCTGCTGCGGTTGTCGCGTGCAAAACTGCATCTGCTGCACCTTCGCCTGCAGTTTGAGCTGCTGTTTCTGCTGCTGTAGCTCTTCCTACTCCTCGTGCTCTTCGAGACCCTGTCTGTGCTGTCGTCACGTGTGTTATGCCTGCAACCCCTTCTCCACGTACTGCTGCTGCTGCTGCTTCTCTGTCTCCCTTCGCCTCCACGACTCTTGATCTACCTGTGCCTTCGCCTGCAGGCGATCCTTCTTCCGCTGCAGTAGGGTTATCCGCCTCGTTCCTCACTCCATCTTCCTCTTCCTCTTCTCTTGCTGCTGCACAGAGCGACCCTGCTGTTGCTGCCGCAGCTGAAATTCCCCTTTTCCGTCCTGCGGGCCCCGACTCTGCAGCCGCTATTTCCCCTGCAGCTGCTGTTGCCGCGTCCTTCTCGGTCCTGGCTGCGGCTACTACAAGCTGTTTTGCTGCTGCAGCTGCTGCTGCCTGACTTTCCTGCTTCCTTCGTTCAGCTAGCGTTTTGCTGCCGCGCATCTTTGCTATTGCCGCTGTCACGGCAGGTGATGATGGTGCTGCTAGTGCAGGTGATGCAGCAGTTGTAACTACGAGGGATTGAGGGGGAAGAACGGCAGGGGTGGGAGCTCCTTTTGATGCTGTCGTTGCAGCACAGGGGAAGGAGAGGTCTGTGGCGGCGATGCCTTCTTTAGTCGTTACGCACCCTCCCTTTCTGGAGCCCCTGTTGCTGCCGTACTCAGAAATTGCAGTGACCGTTTCGTGGATGCTGCTCTGTCTCTTCCCCTCGCTGCCCCAGGATTCTCGACTTCCTCCGAAACCCAGACTCAAATAGTGCTGCTGCTGATTGTGCTGTGGTTGCTGTGAAAGCAATTGCCGACCGCCCCGGCATCCGACGGCAGAAGCAGCATATGGATGTAGGCGCCGTCCCCCGCCTGCTAACTCCCCTGTCTGCTGCAACAGCTGCTTTCGTTTCCCGCCGCTTGGGCATGCGCTGCTACTACGTCTGCCCTTCCAGTCCATTTCCACTTGGCCTGCTGCATTCCGCGGTGCCAACGCTGGAAGTTCCGCCCCTGCTCTTGGATTCGCTGGTGCTGGGGATCCTGTAGGGAACGCTGCTGGGGGAAACCCCCTTGTTCCTGCTCTTGCAGGGAGAAAGCCCGCTTCTGCAGCCCCCGCTGCTCCAAATTTTCCTGCAGTTGCCGTCGAACCAACGTTACCTCCTTCCTGTAAGGGCGGAGGAGGAGGGGGAGGTGCTGTCGTTGTCAACTCTTCTCTCCACCCTGCTGCTCCGTGCCGCGGCTGACACACTACGTAGCGGCTGCAGCTGCCTGCGCCACCGGGAAAACGCTGGCCCCTTGTTCTTGTGGTCCTCTGCTGTTGCGTGTATGCTGTTCTCCTAAAATTTCCTACTGCTGTTGCTGTCGCTGTTTCTGCGGTTGCCGGGCGACCTCTTCCGCTATGCCTGCCGCTGGTATCCTCCCTCCCTCTTATCATATTTTCATATTCCATTGCATTACGAAGGCTGCCTCCATCGCCACATCGCCTTTCTGGAACCACCCGGCCCCCTGCAGCCGCTGGTGCCGTGGCGCCTCCCGTTGTTGCCGGGAACACAACTTTGGTGACAGCTGCTTTGCTTACGGGGACGACTGTTGAGAAATTGTTTTCATCAGCGTACGTTCTGCTGTGGTGCGCGCCTGTTGGTTGACCAGATCCACGTGATGCTGCTGTAACACGTAGCACAATGGCCGATGCTTTCTGCTGCTTTGTACCCGGTGCGGCACCACGTCTTTCGGATTTTGTTGTTTGCGTAGCAGCCATACATGCTATCGGCGATCTGGGTCTCGCTCCTTCTTCTACCCGTCCAACACACACGGCGACCGCATTGTTGCTGCTGCTTCGGTTCCTGCTGCTGGTGGTGTTCCACTGCTTGCCTCGTTGCTGACTCGAATCATCCCAAGCATCGTAGGAATATGCTGCGGCTTGTGGGGACCTTTTTCCACTTCTCCCCTCGACTGCAACCGCAGAGACAGTAAGCGTTGTTCTTCGTGGCACTGCTGCAGCGGTTTCTGCTGCCTCCGCATGACTACGGAATGAGGCAGCACGAGCGGTACTGTCAGAGGCAGGTGTAACTCCCGCAACTGTTGGAGGAAGCAGATGATCGATGTCTAGAAACGCCTCCTCGGTGGTGGTGTCCGCACGTCGTTGATGCTCACTCTGCTGCATGTACAAGTGCTGCGACAGTTGCAGCGCTTCTGGCTGATGTATTGACTGCAAGAACAAATCACCTGGTGGCACAGCAAACACCCTCGACTGCGGTGTCATAGGGAAGTAGCCCCGGGTCCTGTCGTTTTCTTCCTCCCTAGTGTCGCAGCTCGCTCCCTGCTCGTTTCCTTTCTGTTGCTCAGGTCGCTGCTGAGGCTGCTGTAGATGCTGTTTCTCCGCGCGTTCGCGCCCCTGCTGTTGTTGCCTCGTTTCACCGTAGAATGGGCTCAGCTCATTCTTTTCACACACTGTGGCGGATTGCTGCTGCTCTTCCTCTCCTGTGGAGAATAGTCGCAGCTCATGTTGCCACGGCTTATACCGCTCCGGCACTAGCGACGGTGAAGGCGGGAAGGAAACAAAGCCGCTGGGTCTCACTCTCGAAAGTGGAGCCGGCTGCGATGCGGAAGAGTCCTCCACTCTTTCCTGCTGCTGCAGTCGCACCTGCCGCAACTGCGGCACTTCTACTTCCTGCTGCTGCTGCATATTTTGGTGGTGCTGCTGCAGCGTCAGTTGTCGTTGCTGCGTTGCTACGCGATGCTCCTGCAGTGTTGGCTGCTTCTCGTGTTGCGCAGGCAGTTCGCGCGGCGAACTACCTGCTGACTCTGCCGTTACCCTACGAAAGGCTGTCGCTGAAGTACGGAAGTCCTCTGTCTCTGTATCTGCAACTGCTGTTACAACAGATGGACGCGCATGCGAGTCTGGTGCTCTAAGTTCTCCTGGGGAATCTCTGCAGTCCTCAGCAGGAGAAGGGAACCGTGGGTTTCTCCAGGCATTTGTAGAGATGGCAGGCAGATGCGGCAGATGGGACACTAGAGAAGCAGCGTGCCGTGGGGGAGGTGGTGGGGGAGGCGGTTGTGGTACACGTGTGAGCAGTCCCTCGCTCGGGGATGCACCAACCGCTGTGGCACTACTGTCTGAATTGCGGTGCTGCCCAGCCTCGTAGCCGGAGGCACCATCAACAGGAGAATCTGTACTGCAGCAGCCGCTCGCGTCGTGCACGCGAACGGGAAGGGCGACAAAACGATTTCCTTCATTATTGTCCGCAGAAGCGGCGAGAATAGCGGGAACAGCCGCTGCAGTGCCAATGGCATCAGTGTAGGCAAATGAAGAGGGAGCAGCAGGATCGGCAGCAGGGGCAGGAGGAACAAAACAAGGAGCAGCACTGCGACTTCTCAGTGCTGCTGCGGCAGGTATCAGCTCGCTCCGCCTTGTGTGTGCAGCTGATGGGCAGCAACCTCCTGCTGTAGGGATTTTCAGACCTGTCGCTTCAACGGCGGCCGCAGCACCTAGTGTTGGCACGTAAGGAAGGTGCAAAGCCAGTTGCTGCTGCAACGGCCCACTGTCTCGCCGCTCCACATATGTCTCTTCCTCTCTCGACTGTGCTGCAAAGCGGGCGGGTGGAGAAGAAGGGCGCCATCCGGGCTGTGTACTTGTATCCCTGGCAGACGAAAAACGATTGGGCGAAGGAGAAATAAGACGTGTCTCTGACAGATGCTGCCTTTCTGCTTGCTGTGCCACCTGCTGCTGTCTTTCTCCTTCGTTCCCCCCCCCTCCCTGCTTCCACTGCGACGCCTCCTGCCCTACCTGCTGCCAGCTTTGACGTTCCTGCTGGTGCCGCTCCTGCTGCATTTCCTCTTTTGGCCGCAGGTGTGCCTGTTCCTCAGAAATCCAAATGGAAGGAGGTACCTCCGGGTAGTATGGGCTGGTAATGAAAGTCGCCGAACCCAGCGCAGACGATTGACCCCTCACCTCTGGTTCCACGACTTCCTGTGGCACTGCACCTGTTACGTGTGGAAGGGCTGCTGCTGTTACTGGTAAGCGCGGCCTTAGCGCCGGTAATGGCGCTACACTGGCTGATAGTGCTGCCGCTGTTATCGATGCTGGCGACGCTTCAGCACTTGGAGGTGCTTGTGCTGCTTCTGCTGGTAATAACCCCGCTGCTGTGGCCGCCGACGCGAGTGCTCGTGCTGGTGCAGCTGCGGACGCCGACGCTGGTATTGACAGCGGCAGTGCTGTTGCAGGTGCTGTTGCAGGTGCTGGTGTCAGTACTGCTACAGGTAGTGGTAGTGCGTTTGCCGCTGCATCTGGTGCTGGTGCTGCTGTCGCTGCTGCTGCCTGCAAGTAGCTACTGCCGCAGCTTTGCTGATCTGCTACACACAAGGCTGGTGGCAGCGGCTGCGCCTGAAGCAGAGGGCGTTGTTGCTCTACCGTTGTGCTTGACCACGTCCTGCTTCTCTCAGGACTGCCGCTTTCTCTTCTTCGTGATTCTTCTTCAAACACAGCTGCAGTCCCGGGCAGCCTTTCGCAGCGGATGCTGCTAGTCTGTACCTCGTTTGCTGTTGCACCTGCGTGAACTTCTCGCTCCTCTGCTGCTGACTGGGTTCCTGCTGCTACAGGTTGAGTTGTGGCTTGCCTCCCTTCTTCATGAGAGTGTGCTGGTGCTGTCATAACGGTGCACTCCGGCTTTGCAGAAAGTGACCGTAGTGGCTGCTGTTGCCTCTCTTCGGTAGCCGGAGTATCATGCATAGAGGGACGACCCGCAGCATCGGAGAGGATGGGAGCATCGGGATATTCCACAGCCATGGGAGTGGGTGGGGGAGCACCGACGGAGAAAACTGCGGGCTGAAGGGGAATGGGAGCGAGAGACGCGGATGCAACTGGAGCAGATAAAGAAAGAGAAGTAGCTACAGTGTGCTGCTCAACAGCAATTTTGCGCTGCTGGCCCACCGCTCGCTCTACATCAACAGGGTCATCCTCTTCTACTGTCGAATACCTCACCGCTTTTCGGAGTAGCTGGTTCCCCTCGCCATCCTCCTGCTGCTCGTACTGTTCCGTGATGCCGCGCTGCTGCTGCTCGTGCTTCTCGTCGTTGAGTTGCTGCCTGCGCTGTTCCCATTTTGACGGTTGCAGACGCTGCAGGTCTTCATCGGCAGCGTCGTGAGGATAGCAGCAACACTGTACTGCGTGCCAGGGAAAAGTACTAATTTTTGCACTTTCAGTAGCTTCTGTATGTTCAACCTGTGTTATCCTTTCTCCTGTTACCGGCACCGTATCGGTTGATGTCAACAGCCCTTCTCGTCCGCTTGTTGTTGCAGTTCTGTCTCCGGCTGCCGTCGTCTGTCCTGCAGCAAACGATGTATCTGCTGCTGCGTAGCTGCATACACTGGTCATCCGCTTCATCGTCTCCTCTCGTGGCCCTTCTTTTGCGTAAGAAACCTCACATTTTGTTGTTGGCTGTCGTGCTGAAGTTGTTTTTGCGCTTGTAATTGCTTCTGTCCTTGCCGCTGCTGCCGTTTCACCTCTCTTTTCCATTCCTCCCGACGCCGGGGTCTTATCTATGCAACAGAACCGCTTTTTCGAGACTTTACACTGATCCCCAAGTAGACGCGGCGTGTGCTGTCGGAGGTCTTCTTGTCGCTGACGCTGCCGCTGCATCTCCTGCAAAGGTTGCCGTCCTCTTTGGTGCTGCCATTCTCCCTGCCGCCCCGCTCCCTGCGTCGCGTCGTGTGCAGCTTTTCCTCCTGCCGCTGAAGCTGTCTCTGCTGCTGTCCTGCCTTCCGCTCTGTCCGCGCGCACTCCTAACCAGTCCCACGCTTCTAGCAGCACCGCGACTGCAGCTGTTGTGTTATCCGTTTCCGAGTGTTCCCCTGCAGTGCAGTTGCACGCGAAAGCTGCTGATCCCTCTTTTTCCGCCGTTTGATCTGGGCCTACTGCCTTCAAAAGGTAGTAAACTGCATCCCTCTCTGCCGGAGCTGCTGAGCCTCGGCTTGCCCGACACTGTCCGCCTCTCTGCTGCCGCTCCTTCTCTGCATACGTCTCGTTCTGGGAGGAGCTGTCGTTCGGTTCAACGGCTCCTGCCCGTGCCAGGGCTCCCGCTGCTACTGGTGCTGCTGATGCTGTGCTTAGTAGAGAATCTCCTGGTGCTGCAGGTCGGACCGCTGGCAGAAGTGAAGTCGCCGCCGCAGTAGGCGCTGTTGTTGCAGTCCCCTGAAACTCTGCCGCTGCATAAGGACAAATCGCTGAAGCATCACGAGGATTACCAGCTGTTGTTACCCTTGCTGGCGCTGCTTTTGCTGATTCCGTACCATGTGGCGCCGTCTCAGTTTCTCCACAGGTAGCTGCACGTGTAAACGTGCTCGCCGCTACGGCACTGGTAGCAGCAAGAGAGGAAGCAAGATTGTGAATCTCTGCATGTGCTTCTCCGGGTCGCGGACAGAGAGAAGCTGCAACAGTTCCGGCTGACGCTGCTGAAGCAGCGGTTCTATCAGGGCAAAAAACAGACGCCCCGTGGCATTTCAACTCTCCGTTCGAGTGCTGCATTTGCTCCCTCCTATTATCCTCTTGTTGCCCGAAGAGCAGGTGTTCCTCACTTTTTTCTTTTACCGGCTCTCTCCGCGACTGCTCCCCTCGCTGGCGTCTCTGCCCTTGCTTCTCTGCAGCGTCACTGCTGCACAGGTAAGTACTACTGGGACGCTGAGGCGGGACGGCCGCTTCTGCTGCAGCACGCGCGACCGAAGCAGGCGAGATAGGAGGGGGGGCGGCAGGAAACGAGGCAGCAGCAACGTGCGAACCCGCAAAGGACGCAAAAGCAGACGGGGCAGCGCCAACTCTCAGTGCCTCCGGCATGTGGCACATGGGAAAGCTTCCTGCTACCCGTATAGGTGTAATCGGGGGAAAAGTGTTGTCTGCGGGGGCGTCCGCATTAAGGCAGCTGTCGCTAGACGTGAGCTTGATGAGAATTCTTTCTAGGGATGCAGAAACAGACCCTGAGTAATCTCCATGCTGCTGTTGGTGCTGTGGCAGCACTCCTGCTTGTGCGAGGTCTTCATTCTCTTGCTGCTCTAGCAAGCGTGCATAGTAGTTTTGCGAATGCCGCTCCTGGTGCTGCTGTAGACTCTGCCGGAATTCCTCGTCACTTTGCTGCTGTCGATGTTGGCCTGCAGGGGTGTTGGGTATCACTTGGTGCTCGTCCTCTTGGGACGGCTGCACGGGACACGCGCCTTCTCGTGGCTGCTGGTACTGCTGCAGCGGCTGCGTCGGGCGATGGGACAATTCCTGCATTAGCTGCAAAAGCAGCTGGCGCTGTCGCTCGTCCAACAAAGGTGCTTTCTCCAGTGCCTGACTGTGTTGCTGCAGCTGTTTCAGTGCCAAGGCACTTCCGGGCTCCTCCTGGAGCGTCACGTCTCTTCCTTGCCGCTGCGTCACCAACGCCTCATCTTCGTCCTCGTCGTGCTCGTGCTGCAGTAATCCCCGCAGCAACTGTTTCCCTTGCGGCTGGCTTCGCTGTTGCACGACTGTTCGTTCCACCTGCTGCTGCTGCTGCGCTAGCTCTGTCTGGCGCTCCTCTTGCTGCTGGTGCTGTTTTGCCGTGTCCGTTCGCCGGGGTGGCAGCGGCTGCTGGTGAAGGACACCGACATCAGCAGGCTGCAGGAGTTGCTTCTGTCTCCATTTGATAGTTTCCTGTACAGACCTCAGCTGGCAGCGCTGCTGTTCCAGAGTAGCTTGCTGCTGATCCATATGCAGCAACTGCTTTTGCAAGAGCGAGATCTGGCGCTGCATAACACTTTGCTGGGTTCTTACGTGCTCCAAGTATTTGGATAAGGCGGTCGCGTCCTCTACTAAAGGCTCGAAGTTGAGGCAACTTTGCTGCTGCTGCCTTCTTAGCTCCCGCACTTTCTCTTTGACTGCCGCACGAAGGTAGTCAAACGACAGTCCCTCTCCGAGTTTGGTGCTCTCCCTCGCCTTCTGCTCCTTCTCTTTTTCCTCTGCGTCAACCCACTCTGGATGCGTATCCGCCTGGTGCCGCTGGTTCTCCTCCTTCTCCCTCTCGTCATTATTCTGGTGATACTTGCGCAGCCGTTTGTGTCCCTGCGTCTGCGGTGCTTCCGAAAGATTCTGCTCTCTCCAGTCCGGCGAAAACCATCCCACGTGTTGCTGCCTCCCGTTCGCGTCCTGATTACAAGTCTGTTGTTTTGTCGGCAGGTGCTGCTGCGTACGGTTTAGCCGCTGCTCCTCCTTCTGCGAGCCAGGTTGTTGTCCACGCTTGTCCGATTGTTGCTGCGTTGGGGGCTTGTGCTGCTCTTTATCCAAGTGCAGTTGACGCTCTCCCACTCTCACCTGGTGTGTGTGCAACTGCAGTAGACGAAGTAGGTGTGGCAAGGCATTGATAGCTTCCGCAAACCTCTTCTCGCACCGCTGGCATGAGACCTCCCTTGTCTGCTCGTATTCTTGCCGCACTCCTTGCCGCTTCTCTTGTTGCTGTTTCTCCTGGTCTAGCGACTGCTGCTTCTCCTGGTATAGCGACTGCTGCTTCTCCTGCGGCTGCACGTCCCACCTTGATTTCAGCTGTTCCTCTGCCTTACTTTCTTCAGAATTACGCTGGTGCTCCTCCGGCTGCTGATCTACCCTCTGGTGATACAACGTTTCTCGCTTCTGCCGCAACTGTTCCGTGTCCCGATCCTGTCCGTTTGCCTTCTCTTGGTGGTCAGCGCATTTTACATCCTGGGTTCTTCGCTCCCCTACATGCTCGCCACTGTCCTGTTCCGAGTTTTCATTCAGTTCTTCCTGGTGCCGGAGCCACGTCTGACTCTGCTCCTTTCCCTGCAGCGAGTTGTGCCTCTGTTGCTGCTGCTGGTCACGCACCCACCGGTCGACCTCATTCTGATGCTGACCCCCAGAAACAACTACGAGAGTTGCAGCCGTATCTGGGGCTTCCCCTCCTATTCCCTGCTGTGGATGCGGGAGCTCTTTTCCCCCTGCAGGTGTCGCAGTTGAAGCATCTGTTTTCACACTTTTTTTTGCTCCTTCTTGCCCGCCTACTTTTGAGATTACATCTTTCTCTGCTGCTGCTGCTGGTACCGCGGCTTTTGTTGCATTTGCGGCGGCCTTCCGTGATGCTGACAGCAGCCGCGGCGCCACATCCACCGCGCCCCCGTCCCCTAATCGTCCCTTCTCCAACGTTGGGGTCAAGGGTGACGAAGGTATGCTATTTCTTGCCTCTGCTGCAAAATCTTGATCTCTGTTTTGCACATGAAATGGTGCCTTTTTGGCTGCTGGTGCTGCCGCTGTCGCTGGAGAGACCCTCATTTCTGTTTTCGAAGCTGCTTTGTCTTCAACGGCTGCTGCCGCTATTGTCGCGACCGTTCGTGGTCCTAATCCTATTCCCTGCGTGTTTTCACGGCCACCCGCAGCTGCTGCTTGCGTTAGGAAAGTTTCCGTTGCAGCCACGCCTGTTGCTTTTCCTGCTGTTGTCGCTCCTTCGGCTGCCGCCACTGCTGCTTCTATACCTTTGGCGGTTGCTCCTATTGGGCTTTTGTCCACTACTAAGATCTTGCTTTTCGTTGTCGCGGCTGTGGTCGCTGCTGCCGTTGGTGCTGTTGCGACCTCTGGATTGGTTCCCATTTCTGTCGCTGAGGTTTCTTCTACTGGTACTTCTAATGCCGGTGAGGCTGCGGCTGCCAGTGTTGGTGCTGCTGATCGGGCTGCGGTCCCAGTTGACCCTGTTGCTGGTGTCTTCTCGGTTATTTCCGCTTCGCCACCTCGCGAGAGAACTGATGTCGTTTGGTCCGGGTGCACCTGCGGACCGTTCTTCAAGCTGTTGCTAACTTTCTCACTATTTTGTTCAAAAATACCCTGCTGGTGGTTCGCACTCACATTCCTGACGTCACTTAGCAGTCGTTGCTCTTCCTTTCTTTGATTTTCCTGTCGCTCGGGGGGCAGTTCCACATCTTCCTTCCCTTCTTGCTTCTGTTGGTGCACACCTTGCTTTCTTTCGCCGCCTCCGTTTGGTTGTTTCTGCGGGCTGTGCAGCTGCTGCCCTTGCTTCGCCTCTTGCTGCTGCTCCTGCTGCTTGTCTTGCTTCTGAGGCAGCTGTTGAAGCGTGTCCTGCTCACCTCGACTCAGACGCAGGCCTTTCATTGCCTCTCTAGGTTGCGGCGAATTCCGTGCGCGTTCTGAGTCTCGGTCCTTTGGCTGATGCTGCTCATGCAACAGTCTCCCTATCTCTTTTCCTGACTGCTGCTTGTCAGTCGTTCCCTCGGCCTGTCGCTTTCTTCTCCCTTGCAGCTGGGTGCTAGTTCCGCAACATCCGCTGCTTTGACCTCTCAAGTTCATTGCCTGTTTTCCGGACCAACAATAGGTTACATTGCTGCTGCCGCTGATACTGCTACTGACGCTTTTGATACTACCTCTTCTCGTGTTATACCTGTGCTTGCTTCTGCGGCTGCCTCGGCTGCTGCTGCTGCTCTCCCTGCTGCTGCCCCAGATGCCGCTGCCGACTGCAAGGTTGTTTGCTGTCGAACTGCGGGTCACTGTGGCACCTGCTCCGCCCGCACTATTCTTGTTATCCTCTGTCCCTTCTCTCGTGCTGATTCCCTTTGTCCTTTCAGTGTTTCCTTCTTTTGCCGCTTTGTCTGTTTTCCAGTCAAGCTCTGTTTGTGTCGTTTTGGTTGGTTCTGCGGCGTCCATTCCTTGCAGAGGGTCTTGCTTTTTATTCCACGCGACGCCAAAACGCAGCGCCTGCAAGTCGCTGCCTTTTGAGTGCGTAGTTGTGAATTCCGCTTTGTGGCTGCTACACGTAGAAACAGAACCAGTAGAGTCTATTGTTCCTGCTTGACATCCTGTCACCGGAGTAGCACCGTTCGCTTCTACTGGAGCTGCGTCTTCCTTTTCGCTTAGTGTCGTTGAAGCTTCCGGTTCCCCCTGTGCTGCTGCCTTCTGTAAGAGCTCAGCTGCTGCATTTCGTGGCCGCTGACCCGTCTCCGGAGTAGCAAGGGCTACAGCTGCTGCGCTGTCTTGTGTGCCTGCTGTTCCAGCACCCGTTGCGAACCCTGGGAAAGCTGCTGCCGTTAGGTGCATTCCTGTTGTCCCGACTGCTGCTTGTTGCGATTGAGCGGCTTCCACTGTCGTCACTGCTGTCAGAACAACGGCTGCTGTTACGTTGTTTTGTGCCGCTGCACCTGCAGCGGCTGCAAGTGCAGTCACTGCTTTGTCTGCTGCGGTTTTACCTGCCGTCTTTAATCCGGTACACCTGCGCAGCCTCTCGCTGGACTCAGCCGCTACAATGGTAGCACGATCCACACAAGTGCGAGGACCCGCAACAGTAGCCATATTCCGTGAGTCAGCGGCAGGCACCACATCAGCGGTGCGTAACGCGCCGTCCCCAGCAAGGGTGTCGGCAGTCGAAGCACAAATAACAGCCACACTTGCAGCAGACTCTGAAGTACGCGCTGTGGCCGAGGCGGCAGTCGTAGGTCTAGCCCCAGCAGCAACTTCAGCAGCAGCCGCAGGAGCACCGTCAAGAAATTCAGTGTGCCCCCTTGTGTCAATGTGAACACCAAAGCAGCTCCGTTCCACATTCTTATTGTCGCTGCTAGTCTCTACTGCTTGTGCTGAAGCAGTCACCGTTTCGGCTGAGGGAATCCTAGCCCTCTCAGGTCGCTCTACTCTGGTCTCAGGCCTACGAGCTTCTGCTGCTGTCGGCGTTGTTGTTGGCATTCCAGCTGTTATTCCCGAGTCTTGTCCCGATCCTCTTGTTTCCAGTGCAGAAGCACTAGCTCTTTTTGCTTCTTTTTCCCTCGTCCCCCCTGAGACGTCTTCTGTTCCTTCTCTCTGTCTTTTGGAGTCGTCGCACACCAACGGATCAGCTTTCCCTGCCGCAGTTGCCGATGCACTTTTGTCTGTGCTGCCTAGTTCCTCTGCCCTTTCTGCTGCCTTCCCCGCTGCTGCTGAAAAAAAGACCTCCTTAGCTGCTCTTCCTGCAGACCGCTCGGCTACTTTTGCTGCTGCTGTGCTTCCCTTTTTATCCGGCACTGCTGCCACCTCTGCTGCCGACCCTCTTGCCGCTGTTGTTGGCACCGAAGTGCAGTGAAGAAATGCGTGTGCCGCTGGTGATGCCTCTCCTAGTGCTCTCACAGGTGTTGTTTCTGCTGTTATTCGACGCCCTCCTGCTCGCTCAGTTGCACTATTTTCGGTTGTCTTCATAATTGTGTGGTCTTCGGTATCCGGTGTACGGAACGCGGCTGCTGCTGTTGCGGGGGCTCCAGCTGGCGGTGCATCCGCCCCTCCTGAGTTTCTCCGACGAGTGCAGGGCTTCAGTACTTTCGCTCCTCTTCTCGCCATCCTGCAACTGACCAATTGAACGGCAGTTCCAAGAAACAACACTTGGCAGTCTGCGGTTGCGCTTGCTGTGTTGTTCATTGAAGAGAATGCCGGGATTAGACTATGTGGATCTCTGAAAATGCAACACGTAGTATCCACAACTCTGTTGCACCGGCAGACAGTACACAAATCTGGAAACGAAGGGGGCTCCCCTGACGTTCCCCAAAACGGCGTATGGGGAAGCAGTGGGGATTCTTCGGTGTCCCTTTACTGTACCACCAGAGGGTGGAAATGGTAACAAGATGCGGTTGAGCTTAATGAGAGCCTGCTGCAGCCGCAGATCACGTTTGTAAGCGAAGATGCGGCAAACGGTGTATTATTCTGCAGCAGCAGATGCTGTAGCGTGACGGCTACTCATATCGATATGTTTGTATTGTCTGAAGTCGCACGTTTCAGTCTGCATTCCTTGCACGCTCTGAGCAGACAATATTGCCTGTGCACGCTACAATTGACGGTTCGTCGTGAGTAAATGGACGAACGTTTGTGTGAGTGACGTGCCTTGCATACTGGTGCCACGACGCCCAGCGGCCCACACATGCTGTATCATGTTGTAGCGTTCGTGCAGAAGTAAGGGTTACGGACACACACACGCGCCTACGCCAAAATGACAGCCACGAGGAATCGCACGCCGCTTTTGACAGTAGTCGAATCTATATTATCCATTCTCTCACCGAAATTCCTGTGCACTCTATTAATTCCCACCACGTTCATATAACTTAGCTTTCCTGGCTTAACTTGTATCCCCCGACGTTCTCCTTCCATACGTATGAAGAGGTTTCGACCGCTCTTGTGTCCCTGAAAAGTAAGCTCCTGATTCTTAGGTGGTATAATGCAACACGGTGCGAACTCGCACGGGACGCAGAGAAACGAAAAGAGTCTTCGACTTTTCCTGCAAGTGTACTAGCTTCTCACCACCCTCCAGAGCGCAGTACGTTCTAGGAAGGTTATGAGGGACAAACTTCTGTAGCACACTTGCTGCCTACATACACGAATGTCTGTATGTATGTCTATTTGGACACCACCTGCGTCCTTGCATCATCAAGGCACTCGCTCCAGCTTGCGTGAACAATCTTCCAGAGTCTTCATATTATCCAAAGAGACAGGAAGTGACACGGACTACATAGATGGACACGCTTACCAAGTCTTCAAGGGTACAGAAATACAGGTTGTTCGGGAGCTGACAGTTTCACATGAGTCTCCATACAGGCACAAGATAGTGTGTCTGCTCTGCTTCCCTCCAGGGACTAGCAATGAATACTGATAACCCCTTCTTGACAGAAACACATACTTCATCTTCACTAGGGAAAAGAAACATGTCACTGACATCAGACAGACACCTACAAAAGGGTTCCGATTCTACTCTCGCAGGTGTTTTGACACATACGTTCTCGGAAACTTCGATCACCCGACGCAGTCTCCAACTGGACAGGTGTTCGCGTATACATATACAAATGTATCTATTTGTGTGGAGAAAGAGAGACACAGATGGTGATATTAGTATCTGTAGGTAAACTCATCGATACCGCCGCCATACCCACATAGTAATGCTCTTCCTGCTCTCATTGATACCGCCGCTATACCCACGTAGTATTGCTGCTTCTGCACGTACGCATATATACACATATATAATACGCACTTACAAGCACACACACAGCCCCGAAAATATGCAATGTATTCTGTACACTCTCGAAGAACGGTTGTCTGCTTGCCTTGCAGGGCACGCATGTAGATATCTGCAGTCGAAAACGTGTAGCCCACTTTCTTGCGCAAGTAAAGATCAAGCTCTCCACGTAGTATACGCCTTCAAGGAAATGTAACGACGATTTTCCTAAGGGCATGTATTTGACACAGTACACCTTTGGTCAGAAACCCACCTTTCTATTTGTGCTTAGCGCTAAATGGAAGTCCTTGCTCCACAAAAGTGTATACCTTCCGTGAGAGATATCTACTTCACATGATGACATCGGAGGTTTTGCATACGATCCTGCTTTAAAATAAAGTGCCGCGATGCGTACGCAGTAGGTCTCTTTCTAGCAGATACGAATGCTGTGGCCCAGACAATTAGTACATTACAAGAGATGCTGCACACGGTGGATGCAAGCATTTAAGTTCCAGGAAACGTGAGAATGTCTGCAACTATACAGCTTCGTCGCAACTAATCCTTGGCATGTCTGGTTCCGCTGAACCCGGAGCTCCACTATATTGCGGCAGCACAACTGCAGCGAAGAGGGTAGCCCCACGAAGAACAGCTTTGTGCCAGCTGTACTGGGGGTGGGCGACGGGCATTGTACGGCTTCTGGCTTAAAAAGCGTATGTACTAAATACGGATCCCCGTATGCTGTACCTTCAAGGCGTGTGTATACATACATATATACAGACAACAAATGTACGATACAACACGCGCGTACACTAGGTACGCGGTCTTCTTTGAAAAACAATATGGCGCCGAGGCGCAACACCGATATGGTTGCAAATACATTAAAAATCACAGCTCGTACGCTAGTAGCTACACGTGATGTCATAAACTGTGCAGACTGGCGTGTAGCAGGCAGACGTATGGGCGTGCTCCCACATTATACGCATACATTCGTCCATTTTATTGGAAGGCCAGCTTGAGATTCGTCTACGTGTGCGTGTGGGCGATGCTTGCTTACCTGTGAGTGTATATTGCGAAGCTCTAGCCGGTGTTTGCCTTGATAAGATACGGCTGCAAGTCTCTTTCAGCGCTCGAGGCAGTTCTTCCAGCTTGCTATTTCCCAGTGCGTTGGGTCTGAGCGATAAAATTCCACCTAAGTGACACCATCAGTAAATCTCTCCTG
>KL647290.1:6064836-6082204 GCA_000727475.1 Sarcocystis neurona | reverse complement strand
CCTGAATTCGAGGCGGCGCTGTGGAGGTGCCGGCTACGGTGGCTGCGAAAATCCACTACATTCTCCACATTAAGCAGTAATGACGCACCTGTATGTCTGACTACTTCGACAATAATTATCATTGATAGGCATGCTTTGTGCCCAACAGATGCTCACGCGCACATTCCTAAGACCTTCCCACACGCTCATTCACCTTATTATCGTACTTACCTTGAAATTTCCGACGCTCCTTCCCTTAACCGTTTGGCATCTACCTCTGCTGTTGCCTTATCGTGCCAACTGTTTGCTGACCCTGCGTTTCAAAGCGCGTCTGTGCATAGTTCGCTTACTTGTGGAGGTTTCTCCTTGCAGGTAAGTCGCTACGTGTACAGGTTCTTCAGATTCAGCACTTCTTGGTAATGTTGCCGCCTTCCTGTCTGAAGTTTCTTCGGCTGAGCAGTCAGGAGCCTTAAACAGATCCTGCATGAAGGCTTGTCGTCACATTGGCGGCTTACGTTTGCACGGGGAACCTGCGATCCCCTGCTGTCCTCTTTGAGCCTACGTTCACAGCACCGCTGGTTCGTTAGCTTGCAACAAAGATCTTATAGCCTCGTGTAGCCAGTGTTGCCTGTAAAAAATCTCTGGCTGGACTCCTTTGTCTAAACAATCGCTCAGTTTTCGAGAGGACGTTCGCAGGAGTGCAGTGAACGGGCCTGGGCGCTTGTTTACCTACCGCTCAGACGTACGAGGCAGGGAAAACTGCTGTTGGCAACTTTGTGAGACCATCAGCTGAACCTCAATGCGCGCAGGAAGGAATCGTACGGAGCAATACCGGGCATGTAGAGCCACTGTTGAGGTAAGTGATCTGCATGGCCTAGGTCCGGTGCCCAAACGAGGAAAATTTAGCCGCGCTGCTCGGCCCTCTCTGGCAGGCACCCACCTCGTGATCCGGTTGCGGAGACGTGCGAGCATACAGCTACTACGCACTCACGTAAATATATACCTTTTTACAGTAAAGAATATATCAGAATGACTTGCCGACATGTGTATTCGTACATGTACGTATACTTGTGTCCTCACGTAGACTCAAAGTAATGGATGCATAAGGAAGCATTACCCCATTACAAGCGTGCATACATCTATGCGTATGCTACGTGAGCTACGTGACGCATCACACGTTTGTGTCCCAATCTATGTGCTCGTATTTGCACGAACCAACTGGCTCATGGTCACAAAAGTGAAAACCACCTTTTTGAGCACGGACTCCAGGCAACGAGTGCTGGCACCTAGGACCTACGATTGTGAGTCCCACGCTCATTGAAACGGTACCTGCGAACGAATGCCAAAAAGTATGAACCGGTCAAACCTTTAATTCTTTGCCATCATCTCCTGCTAGTTTCGCTCAGCTTGCCTGCTCTTGTTTTTGCTGGTGACGCACTACAGAGATCAGGGCGCGGAGGAAAAGGACGATAGACCTGCCGTCACCATGGCGGCGCTACGTCACACGTCGGCGTACTGCGGTGCGACTCTGCCGCTGTTGCTCGTGCGTAGGCATTTAAAACTCGATATTGTCCCACATTTACAAGTGGAATGTTCATCTTGCTAGTGTTGCAGCTACGTCGTGCTGCTGCTGCCACTGAGCACCGAAGCATAACGGACAGCACCTTCACACGATGTCCGCCGACAGTTCACGTGGAATGGAATATATGAAGGGGAAACCGAACGCATCTTCAAAATCCATAAAAGAGCAACGGGTTGCTCGCTTCTTCGACACAAACTTTGGTATTGCCCTTAATTGGAAGTAAGATCATGGTAGACACGGAAGACACCTGTAGGTCCTGCTGCCACCACAGAAACTACTGTTGGTGTTTGCATTGCAGTGCCCCCTTTATATTTGACAGGAAAAAGCAGACACGGACAGTCCAACCGGTGTCCTGGGGATCCTTCGTACTGTTGCTGTATCCGCTACGGCCCTAGTGCCACTGCTGCTGCAGTTGCTGTCGCCCTACGGTTTCTGGTGCAGTCGGTCCTCACGACCCGGCTCCGGCGGCTCCTGCAGCTCCTGCTGGTGGCACGTCTGCCCCGCTCTATACAACCGTTATTGCACTTCTGGCCCAACAATAACATGCTACACGCGACGTCCTGACGAATGACATGTGGGACTTCCTTTCACGCAGTGCGTTCCTGGCACGTTGTGATTGAAACTGGTGCAGCACTACATAGTCGAACGCCCCTCCTGTGACCCATGGATGTTTTTGCTCCTCTCGCTAGCGGGGTCAGGCACCATAAGAGAGAAACGTGCATAAGCGAACTTGTGCTTGCTGAAGTGGTCACATGAGTACTTGTCTCACGTTTTTTTCTGCTGCGTACCTGCATGCGAAGGATTTGCCTTAGAAATCTTCCCACTGCACCAACCATGACGCATGCTGACTGCGAAACCGCGTGCTAGGATGTAACGTACGAGAAGACAAAAGACACGCCTCTCATATATGTGTGAAAGGGGGACCAGTTTCACACGGTCCCTGCTGCGCCAAAGGTGCGCTTTCTCCATACACTTTACAGCTGTGCAGTGGGGTCGTCTCCACCGTCGTCGAACCAACACACGTAACCGCAGACTGACGCATACGCGTGTATCTGTCCGGACGTTTGCTGCTCGCCCTAGACATGTGTTCTACTACTTCAAAAAGAGTGCTGATTATTGTTTCACGTTCTGCACATGCTGCTTGCCGGGATGCAGTCATATAGTCGAATCTAGCTTCGCATTCAGTCGTCAACACACTTTACAACGACATCAATTCGTACGTTGCCCGCCCGCGCACAAAACGTCGTGCCCTTCATTATGAACCGAATGCCCTCAGGTAGGGCGACCGCACTGGCACCCCTCGTCAACTGTAGCCTGTCCACGTTTGTACACTTGTGCTTAACTACTGCGTCTCATCATCCCCCGGGACGAATTACATTGAAATTTTTTTGTAACACCCCCTTATATATCCGGGTTACAGGGCGCCGCTCCACTGAGCAGATTACTGAATCCTCAGTGTTATCTATTTACCGTTGGGAAACAAGACCGAAAAAGACTGCATTCTGCAAGAAATGATGTAGGGACCCACGTGCAGCACCATACGATGAGTACGGGGCCACAGTCGCCGTCTGATGACGTGCAGCACCGGAACTAACGTCTGCACACGTCCACGCCATCTGTCCAATTAATCTAGAAAACATGGGGGCGAGCCTCCTGTACTGTCGACCAGCCCAAATTGCCATATTAAGACGGTGCTCAAGTAAACCCTCTTTTCTCGGCAGGTGGTCTTCAGGTCTCCCTGTCTTATGCCGCTGGCAGCCTCTTTCGGTAATGAACACGTAGGACTCATTTGTGCACACGCAGAGATAAAATACTTTCCAGAAATGTGCGTGCTGCTCTTCGAGGCAGGGAGCGGCTGCACTTGCACACACTGATGGCTGTACGAACTGACGGGGGGTACAGTCTAAGCACGCTGCTTTGTGTATGCAAACACATACGTATGTACAAAAGACTCCGTTTGAAGAGAAGAAGGCTCCTGAAGTCGCAACAAGAAGAAACCGACGAGACAGATGAGGTGCTTTCAGTACTTACACAAATGTGAGTACAAACATACTTTAGGCAGCATCTAACTTCAACGAAGAGACTCCCGGTACCGAGTACCAATGTATACGAAGTGGTGTATGCCCGTGGTCCAGGTATGTTTGTCAGCCACAATTCGCACGGTCGCCCGTAAACAAATCACTTGACTAATGAACAAGGGCTAAACTGGAGTTCTTTACTGTGCAGAAGAGCAACTGGGGTAGTGGACCAAATTTCCAGATTCGCTCAACTTCAGAACATCTTAGCGACTTGAACGCTTGTAGTGAATAAATGAGTGAATCAGCAACCTTCTTACTCTTCAGGAACCTCTTGAGGGGAATAGTAGTCACGCTAGAACGAAACAATCATTGGTAGCCTGAATGCACAAAAACAACAGATCGTTCTTCTGTCTGTCAGGTAGACGCACAGATGCCCTGCCAGGTTGCAGATGCAGAAGTCTGCTAGGGCAAGCCATAATGAACTACCGAGTAAAGCTGGAGAGATAACAAGCTCACTCACCCTACGCACCACCGCCGTGGCGCACCGTGAACGGTTGTGTGCAGTCTTGTCCTAGCGAAGAAAAGATATCCCACGAGACGGATTTCATCGGATGGGTGTCCTAGTTTGCACCTTCGTAGAAAAAGCAGTCAAATAAATTAGGACAAGACGTCCTTCACTAGACAGCACTCACTTTTGTCGTTCAAAGACGTACTGATACCGTACGATGTCATGTGCTGAACTTCATGGTCCCCGACGTCGTTGCAAGTCGGCGAAGAGACCGACGAGAGAGGAGGGAGCCACGCAACGCCGTCACTGAATTCGTTTGCGTGCGCGAAGAGCAGCTTTGACAAGCAAAATCAAGCGTCTCTCTAATGTTGACCACGTAGAACTACTTTTGCGTTGAAGGGTTCAAGAGTTTTGTCCTGCTTTCGTCGGTGTGTAAAGGTCACATTTGTTTCTAAACAACGGACACACGGCGTATTTCTCCTGTTACGACTGTACGGGGGGTTCTTCGGTGGGTCTAAGTGGAGAAGAAGAATTCGATGAATATGTAAGGCTGCGAGTGGTAAAACATACAAGCTTGAAAGACAAGGTAAGTTGAACACAGGTGAACGGCTGCGAGGTTCTGTACTTCGGTATATATGCGCGGAGTGAGACACCTTCAAAAGTCATGAAACCGTCGATCTGAAAAATTACATACATTCGTAGACCTCAAACGCCTCAACGAATGCAGCGGCGTTTTGTCTCGTACTTTGGAGATATGGATTTCACCGGTGTTGCAGATATGTCTATAACAAAGCGCAGTCGCCAACAATGTTCGAGAGGTGACAGTGTCCACAGGAGATCCAGGAAACTACCCGGAGTCGGAAGAATATTTGCGCACCCCCGCAGGTTGTGGAAGTGCACAAAGAACAGAAGAATCCATGTTTGTCTGTAGCTCACTCGTGAAGTACAGGGCAAAAAAATGGCTACGAAGCAGCTTAGAAGTTTGTGTGTGTATATATATATATACCTGTGCCCTTGTGTAAGGGTGAAACTTCTACACGAAACCGAAACTAAACCCGAACCTTCTTCTGGGCATGTTTTTCCACGTGTGCGCCTGTTCTGCCTCTTTGAAACATGCACTGGGCGTGCAAAACGGTCGTGTTAGGCGAAACCGTGGGCGAATGCGTTTTTGGTGGTAAGAGGCGTACGTGTTGGTAGCCACGCTTGCGACAGACAAACGAATACATGCGTACGTAGATTACATGCGCCACGGACAAAGACGTTCTGTCCTCTTATGGAGAAGTCTGAAGCGCAGTGAGAGTTTTCGCTGTGAAAAAAGTATCAACTCTTTTCCGACACTGGGCTCTAAGTATCTGAAGCACTACGTCTATATATTGATATACGTATATATTTCTATGCACAAACGTGTGTGTATAGACTCGTACGCATTTACGAATAGACATACAAATGAGCACCTCCCTGTTTACACTGAAGATCTTGTGTTTGTTCAGCACTTTTCTCGAAGGCATTCAAGCTCATGTTCTCCATACGTGTACCTCTACGAACACACACAGGAATCACCAGGCCTGTCCACTCTAGCGGGGATTTCGACGGTTTCTACACATGAAGAAATCGCGTCCTCAGTCATATTCCTGCAGATCTGTACGTGTTGAGAGACCTGTACAAGTGTGTGTATCCAAGTTCTCCGCACTTTAATGCGGCATCCGTGTGCCTCAGTGAACTACCGTTCTACGCATTTATTCGTGACAGGTGTACTTCTTGCTTCAACTGCGGGGCTCAAGGCTCTACATACGTACTAATGTTCTTTAATTCTCTACGATGCCTCCGTTGATACGGGTTCCGGATCCCACCATAAGCCGAAGTGTGCGCAAGGAGCTGATATCTCCGAAACTTCTGGTGCGCATTTCTTTTGACGTGCACACCTGTTCTGCCTCTTTGTGACAGGCACTGGGCGTGCAAGACGGCCTCATTCTTCTGTCGTGTGCCACTGTGGAAAACTAACACGAAGTCTTCAGCTACTAGGCTTCCTGCAGCAATATCAAGCGCGCACCAGTGCACGTGCTGAGGCGAAGTTTCCTGAGAAATTTTCGTGACGTGCAGTTGCCGACAAAGACGGGGGGCCGTCTGCAATAGCCCGCCACTAAGTTGCTGTATCGGCTATCAGGCGGAAGGAAAAATGAACTTAGGCACCGTCTCCTTTATTTGACACGTCTCTGAGTTTATCACCAATATGCAGCGAGGTAAACAGACTAATGGACTGCCAGGAAGCCCAGCGTACGAAGGCGACTGGTCCATATGGAACCTGTGTAGTCCGTTGAGTTGGAAGACAGAATCGGTGAGCCATTGCGCCGTAGATGATGTTCCAGAGAGCTTGACCATGTCGTGGTCACTGAAAGAAAGAAGATCCATTGGCGACTTCCACCATCCAAGGCTCTCTACGTGAACCACAGTTTTGTACCAGGCGACGTAAAGAGCGAGCACGCATATCGACTTTTGTGTTAGGCTAACCGCCTTACCCAAGAGGCATTTCAGGACAACAGAAGTCAAGTGAACCAGTTCTGGTAACACGAACTGCAACGGTAAACGGAGTCAAGCTATCGCCAAGTGTGTTTGACAGAAAAACCTGAATGCATGCGGGCCACTCGAGATATGCGTGCGATAAACGTCTGCACATCCGTGGCTACAGGCGAAAGGAAGCAGCTGAATAGACGCCTCGGCGTGCAGACTTTAGCGCAGTCGGCCTCCTCTGCAGTTGCACTCATCGTCTTCCCGACGCCGCAAAGAAAGGACGTCGTATACCTCAAGTGTAGTTCGGCCACAGTCTTCCCGAGATGTTAACGGGCTATGTGTGGAGAGGCATGGGACTACGCCCACGATAAACGAATACATGCGTAGACCCGCTCATGCGTACGCGGGAATACACGTCAAATAATCGGAATCGTTCCCGGCGTGCAGCGACTTCCGAGAAAGACGCTGCAGAAGACCAACGACGGTGGTCCTGATTCTCTTGAGCAGCAAAATAACCAGTGTTTATTAACATGAGCAGCGTAGACAGAACTGAATTCCAGAAGCTAGGAAATACTTGAGATGCGAAGGCGCGCCGTACACGTATGTAGGCGGATGTCGGGTACAAATACGGAGCGCCGATACTGGATAACATACACTTCTGGACAAAGCGAAGCACACAAACATGGTGCTCCAGCTTCGAGAACGGCTGCAGTTGATCTCCGTCGTCGCTGTGTGCTCATGTAAAATGTTGTGGAACAGCGAGGACGGTTGTGCCTGCACTAGTGAAGCTACACTCTGGAACCACACGCAATACGCTGTTTTCTACAGAACGACAATTTGCATGCTAGAAATGTCGCCGGCGCGACTCCATCAGATGGTTCTTAACTAGACAAAAGCAAGTGTCTTGTCATTCTGGTATGCACAAGCCATCGCTTCTGCGTCGTCTCGAATCACTGGAGTCACCTCACTGCTGAGGCGAGCAAAGAAGAAAGCCAACAACACTCTGCTGTGCCCTCTTTTTCGTGTGCACGTAGCTACGTCCAGCTATTTCAGGTGTGTCGAGAAAGCTGTACCGTGTTAACTTAACATCTTGTTTATTCTGTACAGTTCACTGCCCAAGAAGCGGTAACCAAGCACGCAGATTGTATTTGTTCGGAAGCGTCAGACTGCCTGTTGGTGAAGATGGTGAAAATCACAAAAAGTGAGGTACGGCTATTTCTAGATGATTTCAGCAGAAAGGTTGTATGGAGCTGTGTCTGGTAGACGGCGAGTGCACCGGCCTGCCTTACTTTAAAGTCACTTTTTGTATTATGTCTCAGATATGCACAAATCTTCGCAGGGCCACTACTGGCTGCTTCTCTGCTCTGACCACTCTACCTGAAAGAAACTTGCCTAAGTGTCCACTTTAAAACCAATAACCGTGGAGTCAATAAGGTTTACTGGCCAGCCTTTGTAAACTGCGAATGTGTGTGCCCGCGAGTGGCCATAAGAGCAGTCGTCGGCCTAATTGATTGCGCATGTCGCGATACAAATATTCACGTTCTTTAAAATCGGATTCACCTTTGTTTTCAACGTGCCAGGCACTGCGTTGGTGTTTTGGAATGGCAAGGGTAATGACAGGACCATTACATCTGACTTCTTTGCTTCGTACTACATAAATTCCTTCGGCGGAAAAGAGGGAGGGGCGAAGATATCCGCAAAAGAAGACGTCCCTGTTGGCGTGTGCATCGGCATCGACGTGGGGGGATGTCATATCCAAGGCTTCCAGATGTGCGATATCATCATTTTCCGGGCCCAGGGGTTCAACTGAAGAACCAAATATACGAAATGCATTTCAAAATCTTCCGCTCGCTGCTTGCCACTAAAGTCAAGAGTATCTCAATGTTCATCCCGTTCGTTGCTTCTCTGCGGTCTACAACGTGTGACTTTCAGGACCACGCTGTTTCTCGTAGTCTCCTGACAGTTACATCTGTAGTGGCTCTAACGGAGATCTCAAAGGTTCTCACTTTCCCTTTTCGCTAACGGTGAACTCGTGGGTGACGTCGTTTTCTGCCGTTCCTGCCCAAAGCGAAAGGTTTCGATATTCTCACTGCAAATAGTGCGTTCTACGTGCACGCCTTTCCCTTACGTGCTCGGTTGTTGCAAGGCATTACGTGGGAACAGTTGCAGGTATAATCGTATATAGACGTGCACAGTTCTTCTATGACTGTACTGTCCATGTACGTTGGTAGATATTCACGTTGTGCGTACACTTCGGTGTATGTGTGCAAGACAAGGTGGCCCGAACCTAAGGTCGTCCGTTTTGCGTTGTCCCCGTGCTGCACGACCAGGATGTACGACGACGCTAGAAAAACACAAGGGAGTGACACAAATGCCCACAAAGCGCGCAAAATTTCACTTTTTGGGAGATTAAGAATACGCGCGTCATACGCACACGTAAGATGCATGTGTGCGTCAAGGTGGTCACGACACGCGCAGGCCAAGACACTTACGAAGAGGGTGATCTCATGAGCTTATTCTTCACGAACAAGAATACCAGAGATATCAGGTGCCAACGAACGAAGCGCAGTACCTTTCGAGCACGATGGCGCCAGTGGGCACGTTGTACGCGTCGATGGTCCTGCAAAGTACGCCTCTGGCGTTTAGGTAGTGTCACAGGTGCCAAAGGCCACAAAAGACTGCTGTTAACACAGGCGTAATACTGCTGCATAGTACGCCATCCATTTGCGACCCTGCGTTTCTTGGGGGAACAGTTCCAAGACGACTGAATGATTCGCTGTATTATAAAATACGCTGAAGGTCACGGTGTATGCGTTCATGGGGACGCACAGCGCCTCTTCTCCATCTGTGACGACCATTTACATGCGTAAGAACACGCGTGAAGCGCCCACACTTCCCGCTGAAGACGTCAGATGCGGAGTTCTAAAAAGTTTTCAACTAAACATTGAATGACACACGGTGCGCGCGTCCGATAGCACCCACTGTGCAGTAGTCCATGGCTCGAAGCCTTGCGGTCAAAACATCAGGAGACTACGTGGAGGATGAGACTACGCGTCGAAAACGAGTAGTGCTTCTCCGCGTAGCTGGTTGTTCTACAGTTTTCTGAGCATGGGGGCGACTGGCCAGGATACGGTAGTCAACACACGGGACAGGTCGATCAGTGCCACAGATTTTAGCGTACAGTAGTGTACAAGAGGGCACTGGTCCTCCCCGTCTACTGGCGCAGATCCGACTTCGCGTCTACGTGCGCTTCCACGAGCCAGTCACTTCAGGCTGTGCACGTCGTAAACCCATTTTAAAAATGACAGACTCCCTCTGGTTGCTTAAGGGGGTGTATGTCAGGGAGAGCGGCTCGGGAGCAGGGTTACCGCGAAGGCACGTAGCGTACTTGATTGCAAGTGCCCTTCGAAGCTCCCTTCTTCTCAGACGGCCGATGAAAAACCCCAAACCTGACAGAAGCTTCTCTGCGGTGTCTTCCACGTGTTCAAAAACGGCAGGCCGAGTCCATCGGTCAGCATGTCTCGAAACCTTCGAGCGGATCTACACGTCAAGATTGGGTCACTGATTAGCGCAGATTCATTCTTGGGCGCCTTGCACTATTGCACCTCTCTAGTATGTTAGAGCGCACTGAACCGCGTTCCTGCGGCTTCTATCAGTGTACTATTGCTATCAGCTAAGGGCGTGACGACAGCAGTGTCCGGCGAATACATCTAAAATGTATTTTTCTGTCGAAATTCTGTTCTACTTCCAAATCTACGCTTAGGAGAACCAGTTGCTTCCGGGATGCGCTTACAAAAACGTTACATGTAGTGAGCTCTTTCCGTGGTGCCGGGAGTGCTCCTACCTGACCGACAAAGTCGTCTAGGTCCACCACGTCAGAAGGTACGTATGTGTGGCGTTACTCATTCTTCGAATCGTGTCGCAGCATCAGTTCTTCCACCCCCGTCTTCTGATTTTTCTTCTTGACCGGATCTTTCGGCCTCCTTTTCAGCACGTACCCCTTTTGGAACAGGCTCTGCTCAGTCTGCAGACTCAGTGACGTCTGGCCTTCGTCGTACACCACGAGTCTATTAGAGCCCCTTTAGGCCTGTCTGAACTCCCCTTTTGCTGTCTGTGTCTTCCTGCGCTGCGCAATAATGGACTGATGCGGTCCACCTGACTTGTCGGATAAACATTTCCGACAATTTCGAGGTGGAGTGAGATTCGTTCGGTGCCCTGTCATCGAGAATGATTTCCTTTTTTTTCTTGTGAGTCCCTCAGGATCGTCCGGCTTCCAGTAGTATCAGCTATAGCAACACTGACTTCACAAACTTTGACTCGGGAGCGCCGTTGCCGGATCGACTGAAGCATCGCTGCCGTGCCACGCGTGAGACTCGGAAACATTGCTTCTACCGTAGGGGGAGAAAACGAAGTTTATGCGATGGACGTAGCTGGTCTTCCTTTCGAGTACTAAGTGACTTTTGTTGAAGCCCCTCTGTAACATACAGAGTGTGCTATGTATACATAGACGTAGTGGGGGAGTATCGACTTCGCTTGGCTAGTTGGGCAGTGATTGAGCGCGTGTCTCATCCTTCTTGTTGTGTGCATGCGTCTCATCTTTGCAAGACTTGAGACACCGAACAAGTTTTCGTGAAACACACAAACATACGGTTTCCCCAGTGTTTGCCTCCACCGCATAAGTGTAAATGGGGAAGTATGCATGCGTTACCTTCCGCTTGTGTTTACTCCAAGAACCTGGGTTTCTTCCCCGGCTGCTTTATATCGGTTTTTCGTGGACTGATTGACAGGAAACGCACTTCTGGCCCCGGGTGTAAATATGGGGCAGCTTTCGTCTTCGTGCCAACTTCATAAACGTTT
The DNA here is from genome assembly GCA_000727475.1 of Sarcocystis neurona. NCBI lineage: Eukaryota > Apicomplexa > Conoidasida > Eucoccidiorida > Sarcocystidae > Sarcocystis > Sarcocystis neurona. Next base: position 6,070,752 of record KL647290.1, on the reverse strand, counting down.
TTTCTCCCTGTATTGAATCTTCGGTGATGCCCTCCCTTCACGACGCTGTGAACTTCTTTCCTGTAGTGCTCTGCAAGTTTTGCCTTCCTTCTTTGCACACTTTAATTCCGCTCCTTCCTCTGTGTATGCGCATTTTCCTGGCTCGTGTGGTCCGGTCGCATATGTGTACGACATGCTGCACTTGACCGTCGCACTGCCCTCGAGCCCGGCTTCACTGTCGGAAACTGCAGGAAACCAGCACTTTCTGTTTTTCCTTCGTCCATGCCGCTCCTTTTCCCTCTCTTCTCCTCTCTTCTTCGCTGTCGCTTGCGGTTCCCAACTCTTCGGCGTCGTTACTTGCTTTCGTTTTCTCCCCGCGGCTACTACGTCCTTGTGTTCGCTACATCTTCCATGTTCTGTTCCTCTTGCACCGTCCTCTCTGTGGGTGTCCGAGGTTGATCTTCGAAAGACAGGTGTTTCATGCCACGCCATTTCCTTCGAGTTTGTCCCGAGGACAACTTTGCTCGCTTCACAACAGGATCGCTAGAATCCCTCAGCCGCATCCGGTTTCCAGCGCCGCTACGTCTGTATAACACACGCGTGCCTGTGTAGAGGTAAGTGCCCCTATTCCCTACCTATCTATGTGCACCTCTGCGTCGGGTTTAACATGGTGAACATGCACAAATATCCAGATGCACACAATACGTTCACCCACGTGTACAGAGGTGCCTCAATACATTGGCCAATACTACTACTACCACACACATGTATATATATGTGTAGGTCAAGCAAAGAGGAGTACCGACAACATATTTATGTGCGTCTATTGGAGTAGGGAGACGAGGCGGGGCCTGTGCGTAGATCTGTAGAGAGAGCCGTTGAGTCCTCGAGCCCCCCGACTATTGCCGACTCAATACTCGTAGCTTCTGCTTTGCATTCCTTGAAACTACGCTGCCGGTTTATTCTTGGTGGCACTCTTGATATCTTCGAACTTCCTCCCTGCTTGCCGATCGCAGCAGCGCGTCTTTCTGCGAAACCGGGAGACCCACACAGAGACAGAGAGAGAGGCCAGCAGCGTGCGCGCTTCATGACATGTGGAAACTTGTGTCTGAGAGCCAGCAGCAACAGCAGCAGCGAGGCAAGGGGCGAGTCATTCTCGACAAAGCGTCTGCACGTACGTGTCTACCTATTCGTTTCCACAGGCGTAGCTGCGGATACGAGGAAATAGCAGCATGTCTCTACGTAGACGCACCAAGAGCCAGTACCACCGCAATGTACTAACGCAGCTCTCCTACATACACACATCTATACATATATATATATATATGCAGTGCTATAGGGACTTCTCCGGGCTACGCCGCTGTCTTTACGTACGTGATAGCAGGTATGTGAAGACGTGTTTTTGTGCAGTTCTTCTTCCAACTTATTTAGCTGCTCTGTGTGTGTGTGTGTGTGTGTGTATGTGGAGGACCCGAGATATATATAATATTTATGTATATCTTTCTGTTAGAGAATCGAGCAAGGTAACGAGGAGAGAAGTTCGTGGACAACAGATAGAGGTGTGTTTAAGCGACTGTTAAAAACTACGACGGCCGAAGCAAAGAAGGATATACATGTATGTGTATGTATATGCATGTGTATGTATGTGGATACGTATCTATATTTCTAGGGATATGTGTGTGTGTGTGTGCATATATATATGTATGGATGAGTGTTTCTATGAAAGTTTGTATACATACGTATCTGCATATATATATATATATATATACGTATATATGTATGGACGTATATTCGTCTGTGTATATGTATATACGTGTATGTATGTATGTCTGTGTATCTGTCTATTCGTATGTATGTACATGTGTGTATTCGTATGTATGCGTACGCGTGTATGTATGCATCTGCTGCTGCTCCTGGTGCCTCTGCTGCTGCTTCTATGGTGCTGCTTCTGCTGCTGCTGCTGGTGCTCCGTCTGCTGCTTTCGACGCTGCTCGCGGCTGTTGCAGTTGCTGCTCTTTGCTACTGGCTAAATAAATTCCTTATCCTTCAACTCATCTCTTTGAAACGTTTGCAGGCCTCTCTTAAAACTAATTCTTACTCTTATCTCTATATATATATCATGTGGGGAATGAAATACTTCAATAGCGGATGATATATATCTCCACATACACAAAGACGGCACAAACACACACACGTATATGCATTGCTGCTTTGATAGATATATAAATATATGTGTGGAGTTAAAAGTAGATATTTTTCTACATAAACGCACATATATATATAGTGACGCCTGGCTGCTTCAACATATATATATATATAATATATATATATATATATATGTAGCTAGTAATTGATACTTGTCTGGATAGACGCATATATATATATATATTGATGTATGCCTGCTTGAATATATGTATATATATGAATATAAGTGTATAGGTAGTGTACATGAATATATAAATATATATTTGTGCATGCCTGGCTGCGTGAAAGTCCGACTTTTGTGGGGAGAGTGGAATATGCGTCCTTTTGCATGTCTCGGTAGCTACGGAGACGTTTTCACTGCAACTTTCTACAGACGCCTCTTCTTGAAAACACATATTCTTCTTAATAAATATATCTACGAATGCCTGTTTACGCATGCATCTGTTTCGTCCGCTTTATATATATACATGCAGACGGGGCAGGGCTCTTTCCACGTATATATGTGTATGTCTTAGTGTATGTATATGCCACCTGTGTCTGAATCTTGTGCCTGTGAATTCATGTATGAACAAGTGCATGTCTTTCTGTGGACACTCCTTTTTTCGTCGCGTGTCTCCTTCCCTCTCCATCTTCTGTCTGTCCGTCTCTTCTTCATTTGCCCCGGCTTTTTCTCTGCGGACCGTCGTTCTTTTCCTTGCTGAGCGCAGCGGCAGACTGCGCGTGATCTCCGTTTACTTCTGCAGCGATCGCTGCGAGAGAGAGACGTCCCCGTCACTTTCCCGTCTGCCTGTCTCTTTGCTGCTGTTGCTGCTGCTGCGTGTGCCTGCTGCCCAGTCTGCCGAGTAAGGACGCCCGAAGAAAAGGCAGCGACGGAGCAGCCGCATACGAGAGAGACTGCTGCGGCAGAGGAGAGAAAACAGCAACTGTCGCTTTCTCCGGAAGAAGGAGGGAGAGGTGCAGCTGCACAGGCAGCTCCTCGGCAACGGCAGCAGCAAAGACCCACGCCCGGCCAACACCTGCAGCAGCAAACTTCACAGCAGCAAACTCCACAGCAGCACCAGCAACTCACCAACCTCAAGACGGGCAGCAGCTCAGCAGCAGCCGAACAGCAGCAGCAGGAGCTGAACAGCAGCAGCAGCAGCTGAACAGCAGCAGCAGCAGCAGCTGAACAGCAGCAGCAGCTGAACGGCAGCAGCAGCAGCTGAACAGCAGCAGCGGCAGCTGAACAGAGGCAGCAGCCCAACAGCATAGGCAGCAGCAGCCCTGCAGCGACAGAGGCGCACTGGGAGGAGCGGCAGCGTGGGTGTACGTGACGGTATAAAGAACAGTAGCAGTCGTCTGAGGACCGCTACGCAGCAGCTTTGAGCCAGCAACAGAAACTGCTGCCAGAGAAGAGTAGACAGCAGCAACAGTAGAAGCGGCAGCACTAGGAGCAGTAGCAGTAGGAGCAGAGGCAGTAGGAGCAGAGGCAGTAGGAGCAGCAGCAGAGAGGTGGGCAGGACGAGCAGCAGCACGTTGGCGTCAGGCTGCACTTGCGAAGGGGCAGCAGCGGCGTGTCTCCCCTTCCTGCTGCAGCGACGGCAGCAGTTTTTTAAACCGGCAGCAGCAGAAGTTCGAAAGGGACAGCCGCAACGGAAGGGCTGACAGAGAACACCAGGCGAACAGCAGAACACGGTGGAACAGCAGCAACTGCCCGCGTTGTCAGCAGCAGCAGCAGTAGCAGCAGCAACGACAACGAACAAAACAGCAAGAACAACAGCAGTGTCAGCTGCTCCACGGGAGCTGCGGCAACTACGAGATATCGTCGAGGAAGCGGCACCAGCAGCAGAAGGAGCAGCAGTAGTAAAGGAAGTAGCACCAGCAGCAGCAGAATCAGTCGCAGCGGCGGCTGGGGCGTTAGCAGCAGCAGTAGTCGTTTCGTCATCGGTCGCTGCCTCAGGGTCAGGAAAAGCGGCAGCAGATTAACAGCAGCAGCAGCACATCAACAGCAGCAGCAGCACTCACTCCAGCAGCAGCAGCAGGTACCTCCCGAGCAGCAGCAGCAGCAGCAAGAGTAGCAGGTGTCGTAGGACATAGGGGAGAGAACACCAGTATTTTCGACAGCAGCAGACCTCGTAGCAGCGGCAATCGAAAGGGGAGAAGCAGTCGCAGGGCAGGCGAGGAAACCAGCGGCAGCTGCTGGCATGTCGCACGTGGGGCAACGGGTGAAGCAGCAGCAAACAAAGCAGATACAGCGTAAGCGAAGGGAGGAGTTGCAGAAGCACAGCAGCCGGAAAAGAAGGGGACCAGAAGGAGAAGTAAAACAGCGAAGAAGAAGGGAGGAGGAGCAGCAGTTTCTGCTGCTGGTGAGAGAGAGAAAGAGAAAGCAGCAGAGGCTGCGCGGGGGACGGCTGGGGGAGGCAGCAACAAGTCGTATCCCTTTTGCAGCTGCTTCGTAGAAGAGGATGGACCCGCGCGGTAGCAGCAGGAGTAACCGCAGCAGTAACAGCAGCAGCAACCACAGGTCGAAGCAGCAGCAGCAGAAGCAGGATAATGACGAGGAGGAAGGGTCGTTCAAGTACGCAGGCGTGGGGATAACGAGGGGACTGCGGCTGCGGCTGCTGCCTGGGGAAAGCTGCGACGCCCCATGTAACAGCAGCAGCAGCAGCACGGGCACCGGCAGCAGCAGTTACGGCAGCGGTAGCGGCAGCTCGAGCACCAGCAGCAGCAGCTACGGCAGCGGCAGCAGCAGTTACTGCAGCGGGAGTAGCAGGTACGGCAGCGGCAGCAGCGACCGAAGCGGCAGCGGCAGCTCCTGGGCGAGCTGCAGCGGCAGCTGTTCCATCAGTAGCAGCGGCAGCTGTTCCGCCAGCAACAGCGGCAGCTGTTCCATCAGCAGAGAGAGCAGGTGCTGCTGCTGTACCGGAGACAGCGCTTGCAGCAGCGGGAAGAGAGAGAGTGGGTTGGCGACGGGCGGCGTGAACGGAGACCCGAGAGACAGGAGGAGCCCAGGGTGGGGACGAAGAAGAGGTAGCACCAGCAGCAGAGAAGGCGAAGATGGGAGAGGAGGAAGAGGAGATAAACAGCAAGGACGAGCAGCAGCAGCAGCGGCACGGGAGCCGTGCTGCTCGGGAGGCAGCGGCGAGAACGGCAGCAGCAGCAGATTTTTCAGCGGCACGAGATTGAGGGGTGCCGCCCACCCGCCTGCTTGGCAAGAGACGCTGCAGCAGCAACAGCAGCAGGAAGAAGAGGAGGAAGACCAGCAGCAGCAGGAGCGGAGCAGCAGGAGCAGCAGCCGGTGGCGGTGGTGGGAGAGGTCGCTGCAGCAGCTGCGAAGGCAGTGGCGACGGGCGAGGACCGGTGGTTGGCGGTGGTGTCACTACAACGAGAAATCTACTTTGCTGTTCATAAATTCTCTTCTATTGATCATCTCGGCCACGGCAAACCCCGTCCTCTTCAAGTTCGTCGCGACACCCCACACCAATTTTATCCACTAAAAAACGAGACACAGAAACGATCTTCCAGCCACACAGAGACACAGAAACAGACACGGAAATAGCAAGAGACAGACACACACACATATATGCAAAGACTACTCTATACGTTCCCGTCTCCTCCTCCTTTCCCGTCTCCTCCTCCTTTCCCGTCTCCTCCTCTCTTCGTGTCTCCTCCTCCTTTCCCGTCTCCTCCTCCTTTCCCGTCTCCTCCTCTCTTCGTGTCTCCTCCTCCTTCCGTCTCCTCCTCCTTCCGTCT
>KL647290.1:6052255-6062806 GCA_000727475.1 Sarcocystis neurona | reverse complement strand
ATATATATATATATATATATATATATATGTATTACACATATATCCACCTGCCCCCCAGTCGAACGTGTGGAGGTCCGCACGTAGGGGGTCTGTAGACAGGATGCTGTCCCGTCCCTCGTTCCAGTTTCGCGTCTCTTGATTTCCTCTCCATTTCGTCTCGTCTCGTGGCCTTTCCCTTCCATCCTGCCCCGCCTCTTGTTTCTGCGTCGTCGCCCGCATGCGTCTCCGGTCCACTGCAGCGGCGCGCGCCCCCCTGCAGGCGGGCGGAGCTGCCCGGCCTCCCCCCCCGCCCCGTCTGTGCGCGTCTCCCTCGACGCCGCTGCTGCTTTCCGTTCGTCAAAGGAACCTCTCCATCCACACCTCTCTCTATCAGTCTGTATCTGCCGGTGTCTGCTACGTGTATGTGCCCCCCTGTCTGTGTGTGTGTGGACGTATATAGGCAGGGCCTTCTCTCTCATATATAGGTGTGTGTGTGTGTGTGCGTTGAAGCCGCAGCAGAATGTACGCAGCCCTCCGCAGGTCTCCGGAAGTGAATATTACGCAAGTATAAGATGTGGGGAGTAGGTGTGTTTGTCTCCGTGAAGAACATCCGAAGATGGGAGAGAAGTTCCACGTATTATCTCTATATAGACGTGAATATGTGTGTGTGTATCTGCATGTGAAGGCGTGTGTGTATTCGCTGCATAGCAGTACAGCGGCGGGGACACCCGAACATATATATATGCATGCGAAAGGCTGTGTGGCCGCGTCAGGATGGGGACTCGCTTCCGCAGATCTCCCTTTCTTCTCTGTGTGGCCGTCGGACTTCATCTGCCACGTGTGTCCGCAGTTTCCAGCGACACACCACCTGCATGCGTGCGTACATATATGTATGCATGCGTGGCTATGCAAGTGTGTGTATTCCTGCGTCAAAGAAGACACTTTACTGCAGATAAGGACAGACGTCTGCGGCTCACTATTTCAGTAGATGTGTACTGCTGCGCAGGAGTTTCTCTCTATTCATGCGGGTCTGGACACGCGTAGGTTCATGGAGATGTGTTCGTGTATAAAACGGCTGTCGCAGCCTTCACATGCATGTACACATACATATAATAAGACACGTATCAATACGTGGAGATTTCTTGTGTATGTGTGTGTGTCTACTTCCCGCTGACCGAAGAAAAGACGCTTCTTACACAGACGTATGTGTGAGCTGGGGTATGTACGGAAGATGTACGGAAGGGGCGCTGGCTTGTTGGAGAGGGGCAGATATATATGCGTCGATGTGTAGGAGAGGAAGTTCCCCTTTTCCGCCTGTCTTCGGGTCGGAAATGGAGGGGAGTGTCCTCCTGGATGGAAGAACGATGTTCACGTGTGTGTCTGTGACCTGGGTGCAGGAACATGCTCGATAAACTACCGAATTACAGCTGCTTCGTCTCCCAGGCAACGACCTTTGCTGTTACTACCGTCTTCTTCCTCGCCACGACATGCTCAAGTTACTGCGGCAGCAACTCGACGGTGAGACGACTTCCTCGCTTTCTCTTCTCTCCCGCTGCCTCTTCTCTACCTGCTACTCACCTCCCTGCTGCTCCTGCTGCTCCTGTCCTCCTGCTGTCCCTGCGGCTCCTGCTGCTCCTGCTGCTCCTGTGCTCCTCCCGCTGCTCCTGTGCTCCTGCTGCTGCTGCTGCTCCTGTGCTCCTGCTTCTCCTGCCGTTCCTTCGTCTTCTTTGCCTGCTGGTGTTTATTCTCCTGCCTGTCCTTCTCAATTTCCTTCCCTGTTTCCTGTTTCTCGTTTGGGTGCTCCTCTTTTTCTTCTGGTGCTGCTGCTGCTTCTTCTCCGAGTGCGGCTGCTGCCGCCTCGCCTTTTCTTTTTCAAATAACTCTGCTGCTACTCCACGAGCAGCAACAGCTACCGCTCCTGCTGCTGCTCCTTCTGTTGGACTTGCTTGTAGTTTTGGTGGGGTTGCTGCACCGCCTGCTATCGGTCGTCCTGCAACACTTGCTGCATTGCCATTCGTGTCTTGCTGTGCTGCTCTTGCTGCGCCACTCGCGCTCCTCATGCTCTTGCTGCTCTTGCTGCTCTTATTGCGCTGCATGTGCTCCTGCTGTGCTCCCTGCTGCTGCTCCTCCTCCTGCTGCTGCTCTTGCTCCTGTTGCTGCTCCTGCTCCTGTTGCTGGTCTTGCTCCTGTTGCTGTTTCTCCTCCTGCTTTTGCTCCTGCTGCTACCCTTGTCCATGCTGCTGCTCTTGCTCTTGCTGCTGCTCTTGCTCCGGCTGCTGCTCTTGCTTCTGCTGCATTTGCTGCTGTTCTTCTGCTGCCGTTGCTGTTTTTGCGGCTGAGTCTGTCTCGGGGCTGCAGACGTTCTTGCTTCTCGTACTTTTGCTGCTTAGGTTGCCGCTGTTGCGCGTGCTGCTTTTTCTTGATTTCTGCTTCGATCATCTGTTTTCGACCTGCTGCTGCTCCAGGCCTTGCTGTGGCATCTCACCTTCATGTTCTTCTACCTCCACGACCCCCACGCCGCTGCTTGTTTCTTTCTGTTCCTCGCTGTTGCTGTTGCTTCTCTTCCGTCAGTCTGCTGCACCTTTTTTCCCCTTCTGTCTGCTTTGCTGCCCTTGCTGCGGTGCTTCTGCTGCTGGCGCTGCTGCTCTTCTGGCTGCTCGTCTTTTTGACGTTGGGGCCCTGCTGCTAATGCTGCTGCCACTTGTTTTACCCGGCAACCTTCTGCGACGGCTGCTGCTTTGCTGCTGCATCAGCGGCTGCTGCTCTTGCTCGTTCTCCTTTCTGGCTGTTGTTCCCCCTGCTGTCGCATCTGCTGCTGCTCATCTTTCTGTTTCTGCTGCTGCTTTTGCTGCGACGACGCTTGCTGCTGCCGCTGCTGCTCCTCCTTCTCCTTTTCGTCGTCTGCGGCGGCTCGCTGCAGCTGTAGACCTCGTGCTGCTGCTGTTTGTTTTCTGCTGCTGCTGCTACGTCTCAGGAAGTGAAGGATTACCCGCACAAGAAATTAGCGTTTATGGGACTGCTCGACAGCGTTAGCGGCATGTTGATGGTCGTAGGAGGTGTCCATACATCAGGTATTCCGCCCGATCTCTCTTTTTCTTTGTTCTTCTGTAAAGACAAATAAGTATACAAGTGAGACGGCCAGTCGTGTTGCTCCTCCTTTCCGCATCTCTATACATATGTCTGTGAAGCAGGTGGGGATGTGTCTGCTGCTGCCGCTGTTGCTGAAAAGCAGCCGCAACTCAAAAAAGCGTCCCTGCGGGACCTGCCGCTGTTGTTACTGTTGCTGCTGCTGTTGCTGCTGCTGCTGTTATTGCTACTGCCGCTGTTGCTGCTGTTACTGCTGCTCCTGTTGCTGTTGTTGCTGCTGCGCCCCCGGTATGTCGCGTGTATTTGGTCTTCCCATTTCTGCCGTGCTCCAGTGTCTCGGCAGCTGTGGTTTGTCTTTGACTTTCATCTCTTTTTGTTTCTTCTTCCTCTTCTTCAGGAATGTTGCAGGTGGTTCTCGGCCAAATTTGTATTGTTGTCTCCTTTGCAGCGTCTGTTGCTATTCTCCGGAAAAGGTAACTCTCCGTCTGCAGTAGAGATGCAGCAGCAGCAACAGCAGCAGGAGCAACAGCAGGAGCAACAGCAGCAGCAACAGCAGGAGCAACAGGAGCAACAACGGCAGCAGCAGAGATGCAGCAGCAGCAGCAGAGAGGCAGCACGAGCAGAGATGCGACAACAGCAGCAGAGATGCGACAACAGCAGCAGAGATGCGACAACAGCAGCAGATATGCGACAACAGCAGCAGATATGCGACAACAGCAGCAGATCCGGTTGGAACGTCTTTCTCTTCTTCCGTGTCTTCCTCTCTCGCAATTTGACCCACCTGCCTATCGTAACATCCCTCTCTGCAGTCACATTCGTACACCTATACATGTATACATGTACACATATACATATATACCCCTGTGTATACACATCTCCACAAACATAAATGTACATGTACCTGTATATACGTGTATTTATATGTGCTCCTCTGTCTCCCGACTTTTCTGTGCCTGTTCCTTTCTATTTTTTTATCCTCTGTTTCTCTGTCTGGGTCACTGCAAGTGGGGTGTACATACACCGCGTAAGACCCAGCAGAACGTGAGAGAGAAAGAGGGGAGGTGAGAACAACAGGGGAACAGAGAGAGAAGGAGAGATGTAGAGGATTGTCACCGGTGCAGCAGCAGCAGCAGGATATACTTGGCAGCAGCACGCGCCCGGAGAGCAGCAGCAGCGGAAAGCGAAATCGCGACCCTTTTCATGCGCAGCGCTGTTACCGCTGCTGCTGTTGCTGCTGCTGCTGCTCCTGCTGCTTCGTCCTCCTCTTGCTGCCGCTTCGTTCTCCTGTTGCCGCTGCTGTGCTGCTGCTTCCTCCTCGTCTCGCGACCTCGTCCTGCTCTTCCTGCTGCCGCTATCGTTGCTGCGTCCGTCTTTCTGCTGCCGCGTTTCACTCTTCTTCGTGCTGCTGCTGCCGCTGCTCCTCCCTTCTGCTGCTGCTGGGCAGGTATCACCTGACGCACTACCTCGGGGCGTGCGTCATTATTTTGGGAGTCTTCATCGTGCAGTGGCCTTCGTTTCGAAAGGCCTCTGCCTCGCAAGCGGCGCCTGTCAATCTTCTCTCGTATAACATCATTTTCTCCTTGGCGATGGTCGTAAGTCGCTCTCCTCCTGTCTCTTCGTCCCCCCCCCGCTTCCCCCCTTAGCCTCCCCTCCCCCCGTGAGCAGCTCTTCCTTTTCTGTCAACGTCTTAACATGGAAGACGACCCCTCCCCACGTCCGAGTATCTTCGAATCCAAACGACCGTATTCCGCATCCCTATGAATTTCCTTCTTCTCTACATTCATACATATATGTGTGTGTGTGTTGCACCTCCATACGTTGGTGGCTCGAAGCTCCACTGTTCTTGCCCACACATACATGTGTATTTATGTAGACACAAATGTCGGAAGAGGTTTTCCTGCCTATTGCACAAATGCATGTGTGGGGAAGGAAAAGGAGAGCAGAACGGGGGTGGTGCAGCAACTCCTTCAAAAGCGCCTTTCCATCCCCAGCTGCTCATATATATATGTTGGCTGCATCACTTGGGGGTAGGAGAACTCCTTTCTTGACTTCCACGCATATATGTGATGGTAAGGGAATTTCCTCCTTCTGCATGCGGCTGTATAGATAAAAAGCCTTCGCACCCAATGCAGACACATAATTGTGGGAAACTGCCAGAAAGTCTCTTCACTAGTCGATCCATCGAACGTGGGTCTACATGCGTCTCTGTACGAGGAAGCACTTCCTGCCCTATTCCTGCACGTCTGTGTGTGTGTGTGTACCTACACATATATTCACGATACCTCAACTAAGCTGCTGCTCTCTCCTGCATGCACACACATCTCTGCAGGAAACTGCCGAAAAGTCGCTTTGCTTTTCTCTCCATCTATCTATCAATACATATATATATATATGTGTGTATATGTCTGTATGTGTGTGTGTGTCTGCGGTTGACTGGTAGAGAAGAAGAGAACTTCTTCATATTGAAGTATATCTGTAAATATTGGAAACGTTTGTTTAACCACGTATTCATGTGTGTATGGCTTGATAATTATTCTCTTTAAACTGCCCACATCTATATATGCGTCACTCGAAGATATTCTTTTCCTATCTATATCCAGACATGAATTAAGGAAGTTCTTTCCTTACCTACATACACATATATATGTGTCTGTCTCTATATATAAATGAAAGAAATTCTTTCCATATATAAATAAGAGAGAGACAAATATATATATGTATAATATATATAGAGAGAGGGACAGAAATACACACACACACATATATATATGTATGTATGTCTCTCTCTATATGTATAGGGAGAAATAATGTACGTGACTGCTGCTTTACATATGTGTCTATGTATATGGGAAGAAGTGTGTCTGCTGCTCCATATCTCTCTATATATGTATGTAGACAGCATGTGTGCTGCTTCGTGTGTGTATATATGTAAGCATATAGGAAAAGGTGACGAAGTCTATATGCGTATCTGCTGTTCCATACATATGTGATGCAAGGTACGTTGCTGCTGCTGTATATGTATGTGTTCACTGCTACATTTACGTGTGAATGCAGGTAGGCACACACCTCTGCGCTGCTGCTTTCCCTTCATATATGTATGCGAGGAGTTTCCCTCGAGTTTGCCAGAGAAGAGAAGTTCACACCTGCAAGGGGGAAGGGAAAGGCAGAAGAAGAAGTGCCGGCGAACTGTTCGTCTCCCCGTCTCCGTGTCTCCCTGTCTCGGTGCGTCAATTGTGGGGTGGTGTCTCCTTCTGCTGTTCGAAACTTCCCCTTCCTTCCTTCCGTCTCTCTTCTTCTCTTCGTGTCTCCCATCCTCTCTTCCTGTCTCCGCTGACTTACTCTCGCCCCCCCCTCTCCGTGTCTCCGTGTCTCCGTCTCTTCTGACGTGCCCGAGGCGCGGCGTTCTGCGGCGTCTCCCTGTCTCCCTCCTTCGCGTCTCGCGCTGCCCTCCCTTCCTCCCGTCTCCTGCTGCTGCTGCGTCTCACACATTTCTCCCTTCTTTATATCCGCCTTCTTCTTTTTGATCGCCTCTCTCTTCTCCTCGCGCCCTCCCTCTGTATATTATCTGTGCCTCTATACCCTACGTATCTCTCTGAATCTCCCCGTGTCTCCCTGTGTCTCCCCATGTCTCCCCCCATCTCCTCCCATCTCCTGCGTCTCCATGTGTCTCCGTGTATCTCCCTGCATCTTCGTGTGTCTCCTTATGCCTCTCTGTATTTCCCCGTGTCTCCCCATGTCTCCCCCCATCTGCCTGCGTCTCCCTGTGTCTCCGTGTATCTCCCTGTGTCTCCTTGTGTCTCTCTGTATTTCCCTATGTCTGTCTGAATCTCCCTGTGTCTCCGTGTGTCTCTTCATGTCTCCCCATGTCCCCCTGCATCTCCGTGTGTCTCCTTACGTGTCTCTGTATTTCTTTTTTGTCTCCCTCCATCTCCGTGTATCTCCCTGTGTCTCCGTGTATCTCCTCCCATCTCCCTGCACCTCCGTGTGTCTCTTGATGTCTGGTTGTGTCTCCCCTGCTGTTGCAGCCGATAGGACTATCTGCAGTCTACAAAGAAGTCGCGTTTCGTGGAGTTTCGCTGGACATCAATTACCTTCAAGCCTGGGTCGGCTTCTACCAGTTCTTCCTCGGTTTCCTCTTCCTTCCTTTGCAGTCTCTGCCCGCCTTGGGACCCGGTACGAACAACTCCGTCGGCCCCCCTTCGTCTCTTCGCCCAAGCACAAAACACGGGCTGCTGCCGTTCTGCTGCCGGCTGCTTCGACGCTTCTACGACGCGCCCCTCTTCCACACTTCGTGCTCCCCCTTCTTGTCCTTCTCTCGTGGACTGCTGCTGCGACTACTCCTGCTGCTGCGAGTGTTCTTCTTCTTCCTGGTGCACTGTGGACTTCTTCTACGACCCTTGCTGCTTCGAGTCTTCTCCTTATCGGTATACCCTCTTTTTCTTTTCGTGTGGACTCCTGCTGGTGCTCCTGCACCTGCTGCTTCGATGACTGCTGCTGCTGCGATGCCTGCTGCTTGAGTCTTCTTCGTCCTTCCGCTTCCCCCTCTCTGTCTCTCCCTTCCGATCTCCTCCTCTTCGACGACTGCAGACGCCTCGTTGTCCGCAGCAACGAAGACCTCCCATGTTGGGCGGGCGTCGAAGAGGAGATCCTCTCCGCTTTTCTCCCAGCCTCTCCTCTCGTTTCTCTCTGCTTCCTGTACACGTGCACACCTGCAAATATTCCCATATAAATGTAGGCCTATGTCACTTCTATATATGTCTGTGTAAAGATGTACATATATCTATACATATATATATCTGTATTTGCCGATGTATATAGGTATATCTATGTGTACATGTATATTTGTGTGTATACGTATATCTATGTGCATATGTATATCTCTATGTATATATATTTATATGTCTATGTATATACATCTATGTATGTGTGTCTCTCTCTATGTATGTCTCTGTGTGTCTACATATGTACATATCTATCTGTTTATCTCTCTATCTATCTCTCTCTATATATGTACGTGTATATATATGTCCATGTATACATATATATATATCTATCTACGTATATGTTTCTATACATATACGTATATGTTTCTATACATATATATATGAGGTGTGTAGAAGATAGTGTGGGATTTTGCATGCGAGACTCCCGCGGTTGAAGGACAATTTATTCGGCTGTACATCTTGAGGTGTATGGACAGCTCTCCATCTGTTCTTTCTTTTTGTGCAGACCTCCACACATCGGTCTTTTGTCTTCCGTTCTCCCCTTAAAAACTTCTCTTCATCCATATATCTGTGCATTTCTTCCAAGCAGCGGTTTCCTTGCTGCCCCACTGCTGCTGCTGGGCGGCTCGAGCGATGATGCGCTTTCTTCTGCAGAGGCAGTGCCCCTCGAAAAGCTGCCGCGTTCGCTGTGGTCCGGCGTTTGGTGTCTCCTCGGCTACGACTCCGTTGTCGCAGTACGTTTCTCTACGAAAAGTTCCCTCGATATCTTTCTTTGTCTCTCCAATGACGTATCTCCTCACACATTAGCTATGTATACGATGTGTTCAGGTACCTCTCTTTTTCTTCCCAAATAAGAATATATTATATACATATATATATGTATTTCTCTCCCTATATATATATATATATATATATATATTTGTGCTGTCTCTCCCTTAATATTATATATATGTGTGTAATTCTTGCTATCTCCTCTCTCGATATATATATTATATCTGTACTCTCTTTCTGTATGTGTGTATATTATGTATGTGTAGTCTCTCTCCACATATATATGTATATTATATATATGTATGTGTCTAGCTCTGTCTTCTCTCTATCTCTACATATATATATATATATATATTTATATGTATGTATATTATATATATGTGTACATATGTACTCTCTTTATATATACTATATATATATGTATGTGTCGCTCTCTCTGTCTCTCTGTAATTACGTGTACAACATACAAATGTCTGCATATATGTACTCTCTGTTTCTGTCTCTCTGTATATATTTGTATGTACATTGGATGTAAATATATGTAAATGTAGTTTTCTCTATGTCTCTCTAAATATCTATTTACTATATATATGTATAGGTACGTCTCTCTCTCCCGCTCTCTCTACATATGTAAATACCTCTGTATCTCTGTAAATATCTGTAATATATACACATATATATATATGTATTTATGTACTTTCCTCTCTGTCTTTCTGTCTCTCCCCTGTGTACATACGCAGTTCTTTGTGTCTTTGTTCTTTTTCATGTTCAAGTGGGTGTGGGTGAAGGTACGTCCCGTATTCAGCTTTTGATAAATAGATCTATTAAAACAGATACGACATGTTTATTCTTGTTTATCCATCTATTTGTATATCTGCGAACATACTCATATATGTCACCGCGTGGATAAGTAAACTGGTAGATGCCATGATATATTACTTCCTCTGACCAGCCACTTAAGGCGACAGCTGCAGGGGTTCACACATATATATATATATATTTCCGTATGTATATACGTGTGTATTCCCACGTGTGTATTGAAGCATTTTTGCATGTGTAAATTTATCTCTTTTCCCCTGCGTATATAAATGTCCTTTTTCACGGCTAACTTTATACGCCTGTCGATATACCTATATATATACACATATATGTACGAATGTATTTCCATATTTATATTTGTAAATATCTGTATATGTATATATAGCTGTATGTGTCCTGTGGTGGCGTACCGGAGTAAAGATAAAGGGAAAAAGTTTGCCTTCATCTGCGTGTACCTACAGTGTGTCTCTCTCTGCGTCAAACGAAGAGTTCTTCAGCTACCCCTGCAACTGACTGTTTTGTATCTATATTTGTTTATACACGTATGTGCGTATATATGTACATATGTACATATGTACATATGTATAAATATGTATATATATTGATATATATATATATATATATATGAAAAATGTGGGTGCATTTATTTCTATGTATATGTATGTATATGTGCATATATATATATATACATATTCATGCATGAGTACGTGTCTTTATGTATTGATGTATATATGAGTGAAAAATTTGGTCAGCGAGGGACGGCGACGAAGGAGAGGATGTGGTACGAGCGCATGCGCTGATATGACTAGGGAGTGCATGCGTTGGGCTAATGGGAAGGACTGTCTGTGTGCGCAAGTATATGTGTGGGTGGGGACCGCAGACGCGTCTCTGTGGGGTGGTGTCTGTACACTGTGGAACAGTGCCCGCAACTAAGTGTACGTACACCGGATGGGGGGGCGCGCGCACAGCCATGTTGCCGAAGAGTGTCGCGCGAGCGTGGACGAAGGAAGAAGGGGAGAGAGATTGAGAGAAAAAGAAAGAGCGAGAAGAGAACTGCAGGAAAGTCTCCTGCTGACAGACAAACAAGGCTGCGGGATGGCTGTCGGTTGGTCGATGCACAGCAGTTCGTGGAGTGTATGTACACTCCAGAAGAGTGTGCGGGATGGCTGCT
>KL647290.1:6004086-6051417 GCA_000727475.1 Sarcocystis neurona | reverse complement strand
ACAGCAGTTCATGCGTTTCTTTCGTTGGGGTGTACGTACACTCGGTAGGGGGGGCCGCGTGGCGCTCGACGGGGCCTGTCTACAACAGCAGAGTTGTAGGTTTTCTGTTTTCTTTATCTTCAAAAAGAATTTTGGGTCGCTCGACAATACGACTGCTGCTTAGAGGAGAGGATGACAACACGTTGTGGGGGATATTTACGTTTCTGCGCGAAGCCGCTGCGTAAGAGAAGAGAAAGGACGTTTCTTTTCCCGTCTCCGCACTCCGGTGTATGTACACCCCAGCGTGCCCACTGGGGGGACTCTTGGGACTGCGGCGGAACACGAGGAACGCCCCTTCACCCGCCCTGTTTCACTTCTTTCGGGGAGAGGAGGGCCACGGAGCTTCTCCGAGCCAACGAAAACAAATTTCTCATTTCTTCCTTCTGTTTCTCCCCTACACGTGTCTCTGTTAATATGTCTCTCTGTCTGTATATGTCTATGTATGTCTCTCTCTGTCTCCGTGTGTCTGTGTCTGTGTGTGTCTATATATATATATACAGACACACATGTGTTTTAATATACAAATATATATATATATACATATATATGTATATGTATTCGTATACGTATATATATTCGTGTTTTTGTATGCAGGTTCATACAGCAGGAGGTAGAAGAGCAGGTGAATGAAGTAGCAGTCGTCTCAACTTCTACCGACGAATCGCTTTCGAGCAACAAATATTGATGCATATTACTTTGTGCAATATCTATGAATATACATATCTATATTTGAATGCGTATATACCACGTATATATATACTTTTGTGTGTGTGTGTCTTGTGTTTCTTTAATGACTTCTTTGCTGCTGTATGTGGCGGGGAGGGGTGTTGCAGAACTGCGGCGGACCGGACGAACCGCCGTGCGACTCCTGCGCTGGCGCTTGGGTAAGCAGCATTCTCCCTTTTTCTGTCCACCATCTATAAAAAAAATATGTACGTAGAGAGATACAGAGGACAGCGAAAGGACAGAGAAAGAAACTGCTAAATATATATATATATATTTATATAGAGAGTGAGAGATTGCTGCGGATCTATCTATATATATACAGAGAGAGAGATAGGCTGCTGAGTATGTTTATATATAGATAGAGTAAGTGCATATATATACATATATATATATATGTAAGTATACAAAGAGTTTGCGTATATATATATACAGAGGGAGAGGGAAGAGAGAGGAAGAGGTTGCTAGGCACCTATACATATATATATGTACGGAGAGAGAGCGCAGAGAAGCAAGTTACTGCGCATATATATATAGAGAGAGAGAGAAAGAAAGAAATTGCCGGGTATACATATATATATGTACTTACAGAGAGAGAAAGGAAAGAGAAGGAGAGATTGCTGGCTATATATACATATATGTATATGTATATATATATACAGAGAGAGAGAGCGGAAAGAAACAGACTATTGCGCATATATATATATGTAGATGGAGAGGAGAGAGAAAGATATTGACGGGTATATATATATGTACGTATAGAGAGAGAAAGGAAAGGGAAAAAGATTGCTGGCCATATGTATATATATGTATATATATACATACAGAGAGAGAGAAAGAGAGATTGTTATTTGTGTATATGTGTATGCATGTATACGTATATATATATATATATAGGGAGAGAGATTGCTGGGTACGTATGTATATATATATGGACACATTCAAAGACGTATAACTGACCACCACCGGAGAAGGTCTGAACAGAAGGCCACCCCAAATTGGACGGGTAGATTTTTTGTCTGAGGAGGTCTTTTCTGCCACCTCAAAGGTTCGATCATTATCCCTACCAGACTGAACATGTGTGTGTATATATATATATATATGTTTATGTATATGTAGATGGCTGAATAGGTGTATATGATTGATAAGTGTAGACCGGGTGTTGTACCTTGCATGTGTCTCTGTTCGGGTGTGCGAATTTACGAAGCAAACCGAAACGTCACACTGCGGCAGCGGAAGAAGAAGAAAAGAAGAAGAAGAGGATATTTATCGACTTGTAGAGTGCGTTGAAAGTTTTTTTCCTCGGCGAAGGCGCGTTGCTGTTCTTTCTGGAAACGTGAGGAAGGCGAGGGGAGATTCGCAGCAGTTCTCAGAGCTGCATCCCTTTTTGATGGGAAGCACGTGTTTTCTCCTCCTTTTCGTGTGTGCGGGTGTATGTACACACCCGGGGCGCGCGACGTGGTGCTGTGTCTCGGGTGTCTGTACACCGCAGAGACTTGCAGGTGTCCGGGTTTCTCCTCTCTTTTGCTTCTTTCTCTTTCTCTCTGTCCACGACTCTCTTCTTTGCTGCTGCTCTCCACCCCTCTTCTTCTCTCTGTATTTCTTGGCCTCGGTTTCCTGACCTACCAAAGTCACATATGTGTGGATATCTGCACGCGTCTGTATAGAGAATCTTTCTTATCAAATACGAATATATATGCCTGCAGGTCGTATTCGAGTCCCTGTCGTCGTAGCGGATAGAAAATTTGATAAATAGAAATATGAAGAGATATTTGCGTGTGAGAAATGGCGTTGCTTGGAGTCCCCCCACCTACCTAGTTTACACGACAAATGTTGGCACTAAATATGAGTATGTAAAGGAATGCCTACGCTGCTGTTTTCCTCCGTCTGTCTCTATACGTAGGCGAACAAATATGTACATATAGAATGTCAGTGCTTGTGTTCCCTCCGTCTGTCTCTATAAATAGAAAACTTGGTGACTGAATATAAATGTGTAGAAGTCCATGTAAATATTCGAGTATACGTGTGTGTGTTCGCACACGTACCTGCAGAAAAGTCTCTGTGTCTCTATATACGTATCTGGCCATACATGTATATGTATGGATTGGCATGTTTTCTTTCATTGCATGCGCGACACAGATGATGAGATGGGCTGATGCATGGTGGCTCTCTGTTGAGGCCGTTTATTAGTGGCCGAAACATTACACTCTCCCCTTTTCTTCCCCTCCCCGTGTCTCCGTCTCTCTGCCCCGTCTCTCGTCGACCCCCTCCTGTCTCCGTCTCCCTTCTTGCTGCACTTCGGCTCGTCCACACGTGTATGTCTCTGTGTGTGGACATTTCATCCTGGCGTCTCCGTCTCGCTCTTTCTGTCCGCTTCCCGTTGCTGCTGTCTCTGCTGCTCTGCTTCTTCCTCTTTTTCTCTTCGTCTCCCCGCCTTTCTGCCTTTTCCTTCTCCGCTGTTCCCGCTCTTTGTCCTCTGCATCCTTTCTCTTGGCTGCGTCTGTGTCAGTGTCGATAATATATTATACGTGCGTGTGTGTATGTGCCTGTGTTACTATACACGTGAAGCTTCTTCTCTTCTCGTTTCTACTCGTTGCTGCGCACCTCCTCGACTTGTTCTCGTCCTCGCACGAGGTGTGCAGCTGTCTAAAGAAGGGATACGCAGAAGCAGGCGCGACCCCACACGTTGGCTGCTGCGTTTGCTGCAGACCCCACACATCGGCTGCTGTTGCTGCTGCTTTTGCTGCAACTGGTGCAGGTAGTCGTGTCCCTCTACCTCGCCGTCAATGTCCTCTACAACCTCTTCGCCACTGTCGTAAGCACTGCTGCTGCGGTTGCTGCTTCTTTTTCTGTTGCTGCTGCTGACATTGCTTCTGCTGCTACTGCTGCGGCTGCTATTGCTGCTTCTTCTTCTCCTGCGGCTGCCGGCATTGCTGCTGTTACTACTTTCGTTGCTGCGGCTGTCGTTGCTGCTGTTGCTTCTTCGTCCACTGCTGCTGCTGGCATTGCTTCTGCTGCTACTACTGCTGCTGCTGCTGTTGCCACTTCTTCTGTGACTGCTGCCGGCACTGCTGCTGCGAGTACCCCTGCTGCTGCTCGTACTCCTGTTGCTGCTGCTACTGCTGTGGTTGGTAGGAGTGCTGCTCCCCGTGCCGTTACTGCAGCTGCACCTGCCCTGCTGCTGGTGCTGCTCGTGTTGCTGCTGCCACTGCTCCCTTCTACGGTGGTGGTAGTCCTGCCGGTGCTAGATTGCTGCCGCTGCTGCTGTTGCTATTGCTGCTACTGCTACTGCTATTGCGGCTGCTGTTGCTGCTGCTGCTGCTAATGCTGCTGCTGTTGCTGCTGCTACTGTTGCTGCTGTTGCTGCTGCGTGTGGG
Organism: Sarcocystis neurona; assembly: GCA_000727475.1. Taxonomy (NCBI): domain Eukaryota; phylum Apicomplexa; class Conoidasida; order Eucoccidiorida; family Sarcocystidae; genus Sarcocystis; species Sarcocystis neurona. The sequence continues at coordinate 6,047,278 of KL647290.1, read as the reverse complement.
TGTTGCTTCTGTTTTGTAGGTGTTGAAATTAGGAGGTGCTGCGCTGCAGTCGCTGATTTTCACGTTTCGGCTGCCTCTTTCTGCCTTCGCGTTTTCTTCTTCGTTGATCATGGTGGGTCTGCTCTCCTCTGCTGCCTCGTCTGCTGCCTGTTCCTCTCTGTTTCTCTGTCTCTCTCCCCACGGCCACTGACGCGCATGCGTCTCCTCACAGTTTCTCTCTCTTCTTATTGGCTCATAATTCTACATATCAGTTACTCACCCACACATCTAACTTTTGAACTTGCTTCTCCTCTATTGTCTACATATTGCATCCACCCACAAGTATATATATCTATATATGGATGTGTGTGTCTCTCTCTCTTTATATATATATATATACATACATGCTGGCACCTTTAGCTCACACGTATCTTACCGTATCCTCATCTTACGACATGCCACACATATATATCTATATATCGATACGTATGTATTTGGTCCATATATATATATATACGTACCAATACGTATGTATTTGATTTATCTCTTTCTGTCTCTCGTCTCCCTTTTTCTCTCTCTGTGTGCACATATATATATGTATGTATGCGTGTGCGACTGTTTATACGCATTTACATATGTATGTTTGTATCTTTTTCTCTCTATCTCTCTGTCTATATTTATAGAATATATATATATGTATATGTATGTAGGTATGTATGCATATGTATCTATGTATGTATGCATATGTGTGTATGCATGCATGTATGTATATATGTATGTATGTATATATGTATGTATGTATGTGTGTATGGGTATGATTATATTTTTGTGTGGAGGCGGATGAAGTGAATATATGCGTCCACACTGAGGCGTCGTGGAGGCTCGAGATGTGTGGGGAGATGTGTGAGTGCGAAGAGAAGAAGTCGGGAAAGGGGAGACGGAAAGGCAGAGGACGTGAGAGAGCAGGCAGCAGCAGGGAGACGCGAGACGGGGAGACGCGAGACGGGGAGAAGAAGAGGCGCTGCAGAAGAGGAGACGGAGAGGACCGCAGAAGGGGCGATCCTGCCAGAGGTGTGCATTTCTGTGCTGCTGCTGCTGCCCCACTGAGAGGACCACAGAGGGGGCGATCCGGCCAGAGGTGTGCATTTCTGTGCTGCTGCTGCTGCCCCCCTCGCAGGGAAATCGCGCAGTTCCCGTCCAAGTGACCGACGTCTGCGGACTGGTACGTCCCCGTCTCTTCCCTTTACCCACCCCGTCTCCCCCCTCTTACCCGCTGTCCTGTCTCCCCCTGTCTCCCCGTCTCCCCTGTCTCCCCGTCTCCCCTGTCTCCCCGTCTCCCCCCGTCTCCCTGTCTCCCCCTGTCTCCCTGTCTCCCCCTGTCTCCCCGTCTCCCCCTTCATTTCTTGTTCTTCAGAAGAGGGCCCTTCTTCTCTCGCCCTGCTCTCTCTGCGTGGGGTTGGTGTCTTTCTCTCTTCCTTCTCCTATATATTTGTGATACACACAATTATGTCTGTATCTGCATATATTTCTATATCTGTGTATCTATTATAGATGCATGCATCTATATGTATTTGTATATATATGTGGATCTATTATAGATGCATGCATCTATATGTATCTGTATATATATGTGGATCTATATATATATTGATGTAGCTACATATATCTATATATCAATATGTTCTATATGTCCATATCTATGTCTCTACATCTGTACATATACATATCGTTATCTCCCTATGCCTATATATGTATCCACATACATATATATATATATGTGTGTGTGTGTATGTCTATATATCTATATATCTATACCTATATATCTATACCTATATACCTATATACCTGTATATCTATATCTATATACCTGTATTTATATGTCTATATATATATCTATTCTTTCTCTCTCTATATATGTTTGTACCTATATCTACATCTATATATGTGATACACACACAATTGTACGTATATAGAGAGAAAAAAGGACAGAGAAAAACATACGACGTTTGTATGTATAAAATATAAATATATATAAACGTGTGGGGGGTCATCTATTGATGTCTTAGGATATCCTATAGTACCTATTTCCCTATACTTTTCTCTCTTCCTAGTACAAGTTCTACACATCCATATACATATATATATATGTAGGTCGACAGATATATAGATAGCTAAATACATTCTGTACACATATACTGATGAGTAATTGCGTCTACGCTTCAATAGACATCCACATGTATCTGTATGTTATCTCTATATATATCCATATATGTACGTATACACACACATATATATATACGTAGGTGTGTGTGTCTGTCTCTCTTGTATTATATGTATATATATGCGGGCAAGATTTTCTCTGGAGCATTTGTGTCCCCCACAAGTGGACAATCACATATATCTCTCTACATACGTATACATCTACACATACGAATTCTGACTATATATATGTAACAGTACCCACGCATATAGATATATATATATATATATATAAAGAGACACACACACACACACACACATACATATGAATATGCACAGACACATGTATATACATTGCTGTGGTGGTGGTGGCAGCGCTGTTGCGGTGTTGCAGGTCGTCTTGCTGATGGGCCTGGGGATATATCGAGTGGGAAGTCTTCGACGGAAGTGCGTGAGAAGAGAGAAGAAGACGAGGCGCAGCAGCAGCAGCAGGACACGGCAACGAAGAGAAGAACAGGCGGGAAAGGAGAGAGAAGCTCTGCATTTGGGAAGGACGGCGAGCAAGAACCTCCACCGCCCACTCTTCGAACGCAGAGAATAAGAAGAGGAACAGACAAAAAAGTGGCTCACACATACATACATATATCTGTGGGCAGCCCCCCACACACATGCGTGTATAGGCTTGCGTATATAGAGACACAGAAGTGGGTGGGGGGGGACCCATACACAGACACACACGTGTGTATATATGTGTATTTATAGAGGAGAGGAACAGATAAAGAAGCGGACTCTACATGTGTGTGTGTATATCTCTTGGGGACTTTGTTGTGTATGTATATATACGTATAGGTGGAGTCGGTGTGTATGCATGCATCGTTTTGTATACGTTGAAGTGGTGCGTAGACCGGAAGCGAGAAAGGGAGAGATTGAGATGAAGAGAGAAAAGGAGGGCAGTGGAAATTGGTGTTTCTGGGAGATTGAGAGAAGTCGCAGAAGCAGAGGGACGAAAGCGAGGAAGAGGAGAAAGGAGGAGGGTCGACGCATTCCACCGGTAGTGTCATCACCTGCTGCAGAGAAGAAGACGGGAAGAGAGAAGGCCAGAAGAGAAGGGAAGGACATAAAGCGACAGGCAGGGAGACACACAGAGAGAAAGAAAGGGAGAGACGGAGACAGCAAGAAGGGAGGGGAAGGGACAGGGAGACACACAGGGGGGGAGACAGGAAGAAGGAAGGGAAAGGGACACGGAGACAGGGAGACACATAGGGGGGGAGACAGCAAGAAGGGAGGGGAAGGGACAGGGAGACACACAGGGGGGGAGACAGGAAGAAGGAAGGGAAAGGGACACGGAGACAGGGAGACAGGGCGACACGCAGAGAGACGGAGACAGGAAGAAAGGAACGGAAAGAGATAAGTATGGAGACAGGGAGACAGAGAGTGAGAAAAAGTGAGAGATGAAGGAAGAGAAAGAGATAAGGAGGCAGGCAGACGCAGAGAGGGGGGGGGAGGGGAAGACAGGGAGACAGGGAGAGGAAGAAAGGGAAGGAGACGGGGAGACAGGGAGACAGGGAGAGAGAGAGAGGGAGACGGGAATAGAGACGTAGAGAAACACAAAGAGATAAGAATGTAAAGACATTACTTGTGTATTTCTCTATCTATTTGATACATATACAAGGAGATATATATCTTTATAATCTATTTGTATGTATAGGAAGCCTACATACCTCTCTTTCTCTCTATATATATCTGTTCTTTTTTCTCTTTCTCTTTACATATATAGGCATTGCTGATACATATGGATTTATACATGTAGATTTCCCGATAATTAGATCAGGAAATAGATGTAGATAAATATCGATAAATATACAGATATAAATAAATATATGCATAAACAAGTGCATAGATAGATATAAATACACCTATATATATAGACATACACATATATATAGATATACATATATATATATAGAGAGAGATACATATATATATATAGAGAGAGAGAGATATATATATATAGATATATAGGTATAGACAGGTATAGATAAATAGATATAAATAGATAATGATAGATATGGGTAGATAGATCAATAGCTAGGTTCGTAGACATATATAGATTCATATATAACTATTGATAAATAGAGAGATGATATCCGTAGATATCGGTAAAGAGATACACATCCATAGTAGATATTCGTAAATGTGTGCCTATATATATATATAGGTGTATTTTCCTACAGATATATATAGGTAGGTATGAATAAATAAGTATAGATAAATAGATGTATACTGTAGGATAGGAGATTCATATAGATAGAAATAGGTAGACAGATAGAAGCAAATAGGGATAGATTGATAGATATAGATATACAGGTATCGATGGATAGGCAGAGATAGATAAACAAACATATGTTTAATTGTAGGTGGGAACATAAATAGATATAAATAGATAGGCATAAAAACAGATATCGATGGACATGCAGAGATAGATAGACAAATATACATATATCTCTATATATAGGGGCGAACACATATATGTATATGTACATATAAATAAATAGATGTGGAGAGATAGATAGATAAATATAGATAGATATAGGTAGATAGAAGTAGATAGAAATAGATAGAAATAAATAGATAGATAAATATAGATAGATATAGATAAACATAGATAGATAGACCTAGGTAGATATAGATAGATATAGATAGATACAGGTAGATATAGACAGAGACAGGCAGATGGATATAGAGAGAGGAATACGTAGATATAGAGGAATAGATGGATACCGATAGATAGGCAGGGAGGAAGAGCTCCTTCTGTAAATATACGTAGAAACATATATATGTAGATGTGGATAGACAGATATACATATAGAGAGATATAGATAGGTATAGATATAGATGGACAAAGATAGATACCGATAGACAGATATCGATAGATAGGAAGATATGAATAGATACGCAGACATAGATAAATTACCATATATACATAGTAGATGCTGACATATATATATGTATATATGTATATATATATGTATATAGAGAGGAAGAGACATAGATAAGGACATAGAGATAGAGAGAGATAGATGCAGGTAATTACAGGTAGATACAAACGGATAGTTTGCTACAGATAGATATGGTCAAATAACCAGCTAAACAAACACATGATTCTTTAATTAGTAGTAGAGGTAAGGGAACAGATATCGACGGGTAGACAAATATGTATAGAGATGAATAGATGGAGATACACAGAGGACGGGGAGACGGGGAGACGGGGAGTGAGGGAGGTGGGACGGAAGGGCGGAGAGCGACGTCTCTTCTCCGCCCGCGGACCTTCCGTTGTCTCTTTCGCGCAGGTCAATTACACTGCATGCGGTTTCCTCTTGCATGTGAGAGTTGCTGGAGTTTCTGTCTTCTCTCTTTTTCTGTCCGTCTCCTCGCCACAGACCGCCTCCATCGGCCGCCCTCTTTTTCGTTTTCTTCTTCGTCTTCTCTTCCCGTCTCCGTTCTCCTCCTCTTCCTTTTCGTCGCCTTCTTCTGTGTCTCTCTGTGTGTGGTGGTCCTGTCCTTCCCGTTGCTACTGTTGCTGTCTCGTGGGCAGCTGCTGCGCGCGCCCTGGTGGGTCCTCGCTCTGTCCGGGTCTGCGTCTCCCGCCGTGGGGGGTTCGTCTCCCACTTCTGTCCTCCTTTTCTGCTGCTGCTTCCTCGCCCAGACGCTCGCGCCGGCGACGCCTCGCAGCAGCAGCTGCAGCAGCCGCAGACGAGGAGGACGCACCGCCTCCCGCAGCGGCAGCCGCCGGCGGGAGGACAGGCGCGACGGCAGGCAGCAGCCCCTTTCTCAAGTTCAGCAGCAGCAGGAACAGCAGCAGTACGTCTGCGTCTGACGCGTGGGGAAGAGCGGGAGGCGAACACACAAGGCCAGCAGCAGGAGCAGTGCGAGAGGGCGGAGGAGCAGCAGCAGCAGAAGAAAGTCTGCGTGCGACGTGTTTCCCGTACCGGAGTCTCAACGAAGAAGAAGAAGACGAAGAAGAAGAAGACGAAGATGAAGAAGACGAAGATGAAGAAGACGAAGAAGACCAACTCACGGAGGTCGAAAATTTGCATGCCTGTGCGGTTGCGCCCGAGGTAACCCTTCCCCCCCCCCCCCCCACCCGCCATGCACCAAACATATCTGTCTATATATGTATGTATGCTGGTATATATATATATATATGTACTCTCGTGTATATAAATATATAGATAGAGAGACACCACCACATACATATATATATTTGTGTGTGTGTATGTGCGTAGGTGCTGAAGTCTTGGGGCGGGAGGGACAAGTGCCGCAGAAAGTATGTGTATATCCACAGCTACATATATATATGTATATGTGTGCTTTTCTTCGTTTGCATGCGTGTCCTGGGGCTTGTATAGATGAGTGCGTTGAAGGGGGGAAGGGGGGGGGTTTTCTGTTATCCATCGTGCGGATGCTGCTGCTTTGCCGATTCAGAAGAAGTTTCTTCTCTTCGGTCCCCCCCCAGGAAGAAGTCGACCGCTACTTCCCCCTACACACTTCTGTCATATGCGTCGCAACCATGTCTTGGTCTCCACCGGTGGCCGGTCTCATATAAATAGAGAGAGAAATGCGTATATCTCTCTGTATGCGAATGTGTGTGTATATACATGTATGTATGTGTATATATATGTGTATGTGTATGCGTGTATATATACGTGTGTGTGTATATATATGTATAACTCTGTATATATGTGTGTGTAAGTAGGTACATGTATGTATATATACATCTCTATATTTATGCGTAGGTGTATGATGTATATGTATATATGTGTATACCTATGTGTATGTATATATACGTATGTCTGTATATGTCTATGTGTCTGTATATATATACACACGTGTATGCATGGAAATGTATATGTGTGTATATATATGTATCTATGTATACGTAAATGTATGTATATGTATGTATATGTATACATATGTATGTATACGTATGTATGTATGTATATATATATGTACGTACATGTGTGTATATGTATGTATATATCTATATGCATATATATGTATATGTATGTACATGTGTGTATATGTATGTATATATCTATATGCATATATACGTATATGTATGTATATGTATGTATATGTGTATATATGTATACATCCAGGTATGTATGTAGAAGTGTGGCTTCCTTCTCTGTGTGTGCTGCTTGCCTGTTTTGTGCTGCGTCTCCTTCGATGAAAATTTTCTGGCGAGGATTTTTTCTTCGAAGAAGAGACACGACTTTGTGTGTATATCTTCTCTGCGTCTCCTTTTTGATGGCGCTGCTGTCTCCGTCTCCGTCTCCTCTCCCCACACTTGTCCTTCATCTTTTCTGCTGCTGCTCTTCCACCATACATTTGTGTGTGTATTCGACGCATGCAGCCGACGCACGTGCATCTCCGCCGGCCGCTTGGGAACGTACGACCGCCGGTCGAAGAAGCGGGAAACTACTGGCAGTAGGGCGTCCTCTCCTCGCTTTTGCTCTGGCGAAGAATTTCCTTCTTTTGCGAATGTCGACACATGTGCAGTGACTGCAGGACGGAATCTCCTCCCATCTCTTCTTCTGCGCTCTTAGGAGGCCGGAAATTCACACATTCAACAAATACATGAGCATACATATATATATATGTCTCGCTCTCTCTATAGATATATATATATATATATGTAGGTCCACTCACTGTCTCTGTCTATATATATGTATAAATATATACATAAATGTTTAGGTCCACTCTATCTCTCTCTATATACATATATATATGTATGTAGAGTCCTCTCTCTGTATATATATGTATATTAATGTACACGTAGAGGTCCCCTCTCTGTCCCTGTCCATAAATATATATATATATATATATATGTATAGCTCCCCTCCCTCTCTCTATATGTGTATCGGTCCCGTCTCTGGGCATGTACGTGTATGTACGTGTATGTGTGTGTCTCTGTGCGTGTACTTTTGTCTGTTTCTCTCTGTGTGTATGTGTGCAATTTTTCCTTTTTTTTTCTTTCGATTTCTTAGCATTTTCTTCGCCGTCGTGCGTGTCTACTACGTGTATTCGCGGGAGTTGCTCTCGATTTACACACAAAACATCTCCTCAGAAATCTGCAGGCCCACACCACCAGTCTATCTCTCCACAAGCAATACATATATGTATATGTGTATATATGTTTATGTATGTACATGTATGTATATATGTACAAATGACAAGTATATAGGTATTCAAGTACAAATGACATACATACATGTATATAAGTCTAAATATACAGGCACAAACAAGTGCAAGTGATTGACACATATATATATATATATATATATATATGTACAAGTCCACATCATACATATGTATATATATATGTATAGACGACTACGAATAACATGTCTATACATATCTAGACATGGTAGGTAGACAAGTCCAGATGAGGTATGTATAAATATATATATATTTATATGTAGGTACGAATGTAGGAGTACAAACGATATATATATCTATATATGGAAATAAACGTATATACACACAGGTACAAATGATCCATATATGTATATGTATGAGTACAAGTGACTTCTATATACATATCCACATGTGTGTATATAGAGAACTACAATTTATATATATAGGTGTATCTGTACAAACGATATATATGTATATGTACAGGTATAAATTCACGCATACAAAGGATATATTCGTATATATGTCTATACGAGTAGAAGTGAGACCCATGTAAATATATCTATATTGATACATATATGTATGTGTACGTCGATATACAAGTCGAACTGACACAGACATATATACGTCTATATATGCGGGTATGTGTAGTACTCAAAATATTATATACGTGTAAATACGCATGCATGTGTGTGTAGGGGGGGTAAGATAGATAGTCTCGAAGGGAGAGGCAGCGAGGTGCCACAAGCATGAAGACGGAAGGATGCACCACCTGCATTTCCACTTTTTGAGCGACTGCGGTGGAGATGCTGCTCCTATCATTTTTATATGTATGTATGTGTTTATATATGTGTGACGAATCCTTTTGTATATACTTTTTGCATGCACCTTGGACGCCCTCTGTCCTCAGTCACTGCCTACAAGGACTCCTGTGCAACACAGCAGATGTTGCTCCATACTCTTCACTGCTGCTTTCTGTTTCTCTCTTCATGTCCTCGAATATTTACATATTTGTACTTGTGTCCATATATACGTATGTGTCTACTTGACGTATACTTGTGTATATATACATACATATATGTATGTGGGACATTTGATTGGTGAAAGTCCCTACGTGAGTCAGCAGATACACCACCGTCTATACTTTCTATTGCAACGTTTTCTGTTCCGCCTTCTATTCCTGTCTTCATATATATATATATATATGTTTCATGTATACTTGTATATGTATACGTATGTATCTATTTGATGTTACTTGCACACACACATATATATATGTATATGTAGGTCATTTTGCGAGTGTAAACTCCTGTGTAAACAGGCGTGTATGGCTGCAGCCCCTCTTATCTCCCTCTTTTTTAGTTTCTCCCTCTACTGGTATACACACACACATATAAATGTACATGCGTTTGTACTTATATATATGTGTATGTACATGTATGTATCTACTTGATGCCTGCTTGTGCATATATGTATATATGTGTATATCGGTCATTTGACCAGGGTATGTATATCTTTGTGTGTGATGTGTATGTTGCTATTGTAGTGTTTGTCTACATGTGTTTTCCTCTCTCTCTATACACATATATATCCACACACATATACATACGTATATGTGTGTGTAGGTGCCTACTTCTAGCGTGCTTTCCGTGTCTCTTGCTTTCCCTCTTCTGCTGTCGGTCTCTCGTTTTGTTTCTGCCGTTTCTGTCTTTCGCTGCGGACTTCCTCCTCCTCTTCTGCTGCTCTCTCTGTCCGCGAATATGAGGAGGGGCGATATCTGCCCGGGGGTGTAGCACCGCTCTCAGTGCGGCACTTCTGCTGCTGCAAAGCAGCTGCGTTAGCGACGTGCTGCCGGCATGCGCGACTCCTGGGGAACCTCGACAACGCATGCCGCAAACACAAACACTTCTGCTTCTCTTCATTTCCCTCGGTTTTGCTCTTCTTCGTCTACCCACTCCGTTCATCCTTCGCGTCACCGGGGTGCTGCACTCCGCCCCTTCGCCTCGGCGTCTCGTCTCCCTGTCTCGCGACGCGTCTCCCTTGCTGCTCTGCGTCCTGCCTCCCTTTGTGTGTGTCTCTCTCTCTTTTCTGCCTGTGGGGGGCTCTTTTCCTCTTCTCTTTTTCAGTCTCTGCCTGCATACTTGGACACTTGCAACGTGCGTCTCGTCTCTGCCAGTTCCCCACGTTGAACTAGATACGTACATGCAAAAATGTCTACATCTATACATATATATATATGTATATGTATATGGACGTACATATATATATGTGTGTACTCGTGCGTGGCCACATGCAAATGTATACGCCTGCGTAGGCATATATATATGGATGTGCGTGTATCCACGTACGTGTATACCCCTGCATATGTGTGTGTGTGTAGGCACTCTCTTTGATCCCTCACGTATTTGTGTGGGGAGCTGGGGGAGGTAGAAACGTTTACGCTGCTGCACAGCTTGTTTTGTTCTTCTTCTCCTTCTCCGGCCGCTGCCCTCCCTGCATGCGTCTCTGCGTGTGGAACCTCTGGCAGGTCTATCTGCCGCCCGGCACCCACGCATGCACGAGCCTCTGTGTGTCTCTCTTTTTTTCTGTGTCTCGATTTCCTTGCTGTACGTGGGACGTCTCCCCATTCTTTGCGTGCTTCTTGCGCCTGGGGGAGACGAGACGGCAGCAGAGACGGTGATTGTGTGGCTGCTGCGCTTGCGTGTCTCCGCTCTGAGCACTGCCTGTTGTCCGCGTGCCTGCGCGTGGACGCATATTTATTCGGATAGAGCACGGCTAGGCCACCTGCGGGCTTTCTGTCTGCTGCTGGTCGGCCCTCGCGTATATGTAGCAGGGTGTTCTTGGGTGTCAGTACACCAGAAACTGTGCGTGTTGTTGCGCGTGTCCTTCAGACTTCCGCCAGCCGACGTCGACTTCCCCCCTTTTTCTGTCAAAGTGACGTCTCCGTAAGCTTCTTCTTTTTCCTTCGTCTGCGGCGCGTGGGCGTTGGGGGTGTCGCTGTAAAGTTCCTGTGTGCTGTTGGCGTTGCGGTGTACGTACACCGCAGACACGGAGGTCGCACACATTCTCAGGGCTTCCTGCCAGTAACACCCGCCTCGCGTGCAGCCCACGCCGGCTTCCTGCGTTTGCTGCTGGCCTCGCTGCTGCTGCTGTGACTGCGGTCTGCGGCCCGCTCCAGTTGCTGCTATCGCTGCCCCTCCTGTTAACGTCGAACAGTCAACGGCGCTGTTGCTGCTCGTTAGCTGCTGCTGCAACCGCCGCCGCTGCCGGAACGGGTGCCCCTGCTGCTCTACGTGATGCTCTTGCTGCCGTTACTCTTGCTACTGGTGCTCTAGCTCCTGCGTCTCCTGCACTCGCTGCTGCCCCTGCTGCTCTAACTGATGCTCGTGCTGCTGTTACTGCTGCCCTTGCTGCTCTAACTGCTGCACCCGCTGCTGTAACCGCTGCAGCTGCTGCTTTAGCTGCTGCAGCTGCCGCTTTAACTGCTGCCCCTGCTGCTGTAACCATGCTGCCCGTGCTGCTTTTGTTATCGGTCCTGCTGTTCCTGCTGGTGCTGTCGCTCCTCCTTGTCCTCTGGCTGCTGTCCTCTTCGCTTCTGCAACTCTTCTTCTTCGCACATATATAAGCTATTCCCACAACATATATATATATATATACATACACGTGTACTTTTCAAATGTCTGTATGGTGTAGAAGTGTATGCCTGGTGGATGAGTGTGCTGCTGCCGCTGCTCTTTACCTCCTTCTCCACTGCTGGGCCGGCCTGTGTCCTCGTTTCTGTGCCGCATGCTGCTGCCACGTGTCTTTGTCTGTTCGACTCGTGAATATATCTACGCATTGCTTATTCGTACTTGACCCTATTTAAGCAGTCGTGCAAAACGTGTGCCTCTTCAAATTCTTTGTCTACATAGATGCAGTTGTCGGCAATACGAACGCTGTGTCTGCTGCTGCGACACTTGTGCGCGCCTGTTAACGGCGGTGACGTCTGTGCTGCTGCTGGTCTTTGCTTGAGTCGTGTCGTGCTACAGACGAGTCAACTGCAGACTCTCTTGTGAAACTTTCGTTTCCACCTGCGTTCTCTATTATTTCTATACGTGTATCACCAATCTAGCACCTACGTATACGAGTGAAATTCTACACATGCATATATACATATATATATATGCATATATACGTATATGTATAGACCTACATGTAAGTGAGCATGCGTAGGTGTATGTACGTATGTTTGTGTGTATACGTGTGTGTATGCGGACGGACGTGGGGCGATGGGGAATTCTCTCTTCGGGGGAAATATGCAGAGATATGCGTACATGTAGAGAGATACACCATGCAACGGCAGCAGCCCCTGCTGCTGCTTTTCTGCTGCCTCTCAGCGGACGTTTTGCTGCTTTTCTGCTGCCTTCCTCCCGCCTACTGACTTTTGCTGCCTTCCTGCTGCTTTCTGCTGCAGTGTTGAGTGCTGGTGGACTGGTTGCTCCTGTTGCTGCTGCACGTGCTGCCCTGCTGCTGTTGCTGCTGTTTGCAGGAGCGGAGACGCGCAACTTCGAGTCGTACGACAGCCAAATCGTGAGCGTATTCTTCTACTTTCTCTGGCGTGACGCTTGTGCTAGCTTTCTGTTCGTTCCACTTCTGCTCGGTCTTCTCTCGTGGTGCGTCCACCTTGTCGTGACTGCCGCATTTTCCTCTCGTTGTAACTTCCCGGCTGCTCTGCTGTATTCTGCATGTCTTCCTCCTTCACTTCCTCTGCTGCTGCTGCAGACGGCCGGACAGCCCCTCTTTGCCGGGTGCTGCTCTTTCTTCCTGCCTGGGGCTGCTGCTATTCAGCGGAGCGAAGTGCAGACAGCGGCTGCTGCTCTCTGTCTGTGCAAGCGCTGTGGCTCTTCTCTACGTGTACCGTCGCAGCTTCCACTGCTGCTCGTGGGATTTCTCTGCTGTTAAATCGGCATATGTTGGAACCCGCTGATGCGAGTACTGCTGCTGCTGCTGTCGTGCTGGGCCTGCGGCTCTCTTGGGGCCTTTTTTTCTGCTGCGGGTGTGATGCTGCTGCTGATTCTGCCGCAGCTGCTGCGCCGGCTGCTGCTGCAGCGCCTTCGGCTGCGGCTGTCGCTACTGCCTTTTCACTGTGCTACACTCTAGCTCTCCTCTTCTTCTTCATCAATTCTGAAGCAACAAAGGAAGATCCTTTTTTCATTTCTCTCGTTCGAATGCGTTTCTTCTGTGTAGACCTTTGTCTTCGTATTTGCTGTTCACCAACGCGTACGTGTGTCTTATTTTTCGGTTTCTCTCTGCCCTCCCTTCTACGGTAGTAAAAGCAGTCTCACATAAGGAATACGGATGGATACAACGTAGACGTCTGTATCAATACTAAGAAGAAATCACTGCAACAAAAAGAAGAAAAGGAAGGTGAAGAAAGAAACCCTCAAGCCTGAGGAGCTCGCTCTCTCTGTATAAATGTATATATATATATGTGTAACTGTAAGTGCAATAAGAGGAAGAAGACACACTCTCTGTGTGTATCCATACGTATACATGTGTGTAGGTGTACGCAGGAGAGGAAAATATATTTATTGATATATGTGCGGCTATAGTGGAGAGGGAGACTCACTTTTGGCTTGCTGCTGCTGCGGTCTTCCTGTGCTTCTGCTGCAGGCCACACTCCCCTTCCCCGGTAGCAGCAGGTCCCGGAAGCACCAAGTGCTGCACGTATTCATAAGACCTGGTGCGTCTATGTATCAATATCTTATATGTGGAAGTGATAAGGAAGTATGACTCAAAGGTACCTGCTTTCTACCGACGCCCAACACCGTATGTATTATCTCTCGCCCGGTTTCTCGATAGGAGGGCGTGCATACGCGAATGTGCACGTGCTAATATCTACTTGTGAGTTTTGTATGTGTTGCTGTATCTGCGCCTGCCCAACGCAAGGATCTGTGTATATTTATCTTCCTCTCTATGTGTATATGTATGTGTTTATGGGCACAAGACACATATACATATATGCCTGCATTACAGAAGACACATGTGTATCAGGTTGTCGCGCTCTTTCTAATGTCAATATATTTATGGTTTAGGAGGGGCCGTTTCTGTTCTGCAAATTCCGTTGTTGAAGTGAAGAAAAAAGGTTGTGTGTGGGCATGGGGTGGTGTGTATACGAATGTTTGCTGCCGGAGAGCGTCGGCAGTGGAGATTCTCCTTCTTGTGCATGCGGCAAGACGCACGAGCCCCCCTACAGGCTCTTTCTCTGTCTTTTTCTTCTTGAGCGCGCGTGCGCACCCACACATTTTCGTCTCGTTATATGTAGACGAAATGCGCTGCTGCCGTGGAAGGAGGGTTGCAGGTATCTTCTAGGAAAGTTTGCAGTCTTCGTTATTTTTGCAGCAGCTGTTGCTGTCGCTGTCGTAGCGCCCCTTCACTGCCGTGTGGCGCTCCAGCCTGCCCCTTGGCGGGGGAATCTTCGTAGTGTGTTAGCACAGCAGGAGGAGAAGGAGGAGGGAAGAAAATGAGCAGCAGAAAAACCTGCAGAGAAGTATACGAGGGACAGAGGGCGTGGGAGAAGTAGGCCGGCGGCAGGGATCGGCGAAGGGTAGGAGCGAGTGAAATATAAAATGCCTGCCAGAGGACAAAAACACAAAGGGACGTGTGCGACTCGTAGGGGCAAGGGGAAGGACTGCTTTTCCACAAGAAAGTAAGAGCAGCATCTTGGGAGAGCGTCGCTGCTGCTGCGCCTGCAGATGGCGGAGTTCTGCAGCGTTGTCGTTGCCGAGCCTTCGTACAGGACGACCGGGGGGGTGGACAGCCGCTGTACACATGTGCGGCTCTTCATCTGTACGTGCGTGTATGTGTATGTGTACGTATGCGCCACATATTCTTGCCTACAGAGCTGTTTTAGACGTGGATATCTGCTGCGATTCTATCTATCACGTGTAGGATGTGTGGGTTAAACGCACACGCTTGTATAGTAGCGAAAGAGCGTGGAAACGTAGTCGTAAAACAGTTCTCTGGGATGACCCTCGAGCAGTGACGAGACGGATACAGTGACCCCCCAGGAATGGACAATATAGATGTTCTGGCCTGTGTGCGCGGGGATAGCGTCAATCATACGCGTCAAAAAATTTGCTATATACACATGTGTATATATCGTGTGTGTACATACCGATAAAAGGGAGACACCGGTGGAATGATCGAAAGAGAACTTGCTGTCCCTGTACGACTAGCAGCGTTCCCAGCAGCGTTGCACTTGCTCGTAATGCGTGGGAAGAGGAAGAAATATTGAGAACAGGTTTATCTGTCCACGCATAAAACCTGCAACGAGACAGGAGGACGTCACCGTTGCAGCAAATGTCCGCAGATGAGAGGCCGAGGCGTTCCCTAGGACTGCCTGCGTCCGTGTAGAGAGACATGGACAACTTACATATCCATATTCAGACACTTACATGCATATATATATTGGTAAACACGTGTGGGAAGGATTTGCAGGAGCATATGAAGTAGACGTCTTATATTCGGGCTCCCTTCTTGTGGGGGATACAGCGAGAATGCGCGCTCTTGGCGAGGTGGTCCCTTCGGAATGCGGCTACTGCAGGACGTTGAGATTGTTTTGGACAAGAGGGACGTCATAGGGAGATGTACGCATACACGTTGAGCTACATATTACGCCCATCCAGAGAAACTTCTAAATATACGATTCCCGTGTTTCTCTTCCTGTTCACATATATATGTATATATATACACAAAAACGCACGTGGATTTGCAAGTGGGCAGATGTGTAGGTGTGGAGGCAGTTCGACACCTTTCTGTGTATCCATAAATGCGCGTATACACCTCCGTTTGTGTTCGTATGTATGGACGGTACGAGACGGCTCTGTGTTTGTTTTTCTCTCCTCACGCAAGTTGTTTTGTTTGGGCGAGAGCTGCAAATGCTAAAGTGACGAAAGCATCTGCTGCGGATTCCGCGCCTGCATGCTAGTGGCCGACGGACTGGTGCGGGCCGACGTTCTGTGGGGGACTGGTACGAGCCGCATCGTAGGAAGGCGTAACTGCTGCTGCTACAGGACTTCGTCACGAGCTATAGTCTGCATCAATAAAGCGACGTAATATTCTTGCCCTGTTGCTGCCTATACATGTAAAGATTTGTGTGCACTGGGTAAATTCCCTTCGGTAGACCGCACGAGCGATACTGATTGAAGCGAGTGTTATTCGTCGCTTGAAAAGGATAGAAGCGGATGCGGCTTCACACAGATATTACTGCACAGTCACGTCAAACAGAGGCAGAAGACAGTTGTTAACAAACGTTACAACAGTGCGTACATAAACCTGAAAGATTTAAGCAAAAATACGTACACTCACTGCTTCAAAAGGTGATGCACAGGGCGCCGAAAAAGAGATAGCAGCCGCACCGGCATTATCAAATGAATGCTGGGTGAACGTGTGCATGTAAATGATTGTTGCCTCCCCTGCTGCAACCGGACATGACGTGGGAGGTCCTTGTACAGTCTTATGTGGGAGGAAATGCTTGCTGTGCGTCACTGCCTGCCAAAACTGCTGTGCACGGTGTATTTGTACATTCGTGTATTTTATGTGTATGCCTGTACACCTTGTGGAATACGCATACGCGTGTAAGGAGACTAGGTGCATATGCGTATGGAAGTGTCTGTGTCTGTGCCGCTGTCTGTTAAATAGTATGGAAACAAAGAGACAAAAAAAGCTGCCTGCGTGCATGAGTAAACGTGTTATTGTGTGCTCTGCCACTATTGCATGAATCGCCTTAAGCAAACTGGACACGTGCGTCTCGGCCGCATCTTCCTAAGGGTTTTAATTGCGAAGTAACGAAATTTCACTGCCCATATGCTGTCGTTCTCGTATGCATGTTAGTATATGTGTATATCATTTATGTGTACGTACGTAGGTGTATGTTATGTATATTTCTTGTGAGTGTTACGCAGCTTCTATGTAAGTGGGTGCCATGTATGAAGAACTCTTAGACGTGTACCCTTGTTTACGTGTGTGTGTGTGTGTGTGTATACGTTTGCGTGGTGTTGTCTGTATGTGAACTTGAAGGTAGATTGTTTCGTACCCCACCGTAGATTGTACATATGTGGAAAATCGTTGCGTGTGTATCGATCCTCACAAAGAAACCTGCTACTGAGCAGCAGACATCCCGTCTCGTGTCTCCTTATGATATTCCACGAGGCACTCCATGCAGCTGGAGAGCCACACTGCCGCGTCTCGCTTGTGCGTCCACGAAGCAGTTGAAAACTATTCGTTTCCACTACAAATATCTACGCATCTGGTCTCTACCAGAGTTGCTAGTTACATGTCAGGGCATACACGCTACACACACTATCTGTATATTAGAGCAATGTTTCGCATTCCACAGGGTCTGTGTCCAAACGGTGATCTCTTGGTATATTTTGGTGTGTTTGTTCCAGAAGAAGTCTGACACCGCCTCTTATCTCTTATCCGCAAGGTGTGCACATCAACGTGCGTGCGTCCGCATTTTCTTTTATCCCCTATAGTTGTATATTTATGGCGAAGTTCGCATATTGTATCCTGCTCTCCTCAACAGACCTGCACACCTTCGACCACGTGTGAAGTGCTCAAAATCCCTCTGAAGATTCACGATTGCAACTGGAGAGGAGTTAGAGCGTAGTAAACAGGGTTGTGATAGACACTGAAGAGTAAAGCACCTTATGTTGAAAAATTCCTCAGGTACTCGCAGACGCGTGAGGATACTTCAGAGTTTTAGTCCTTCGATTTATCTTTGCATTCTTCTGTCCTCACGAGGGTCAATCTGTAACGATGGAGAACGACGACGTGACTCCATTTTTTAAAGGTCAATAGTGTTCAGGCGTCCAAACGGAGCACCATTTCCTACGTCGTTCGCTACAGTAGTTCCGTAGGGAGAAGCCTTGGAGACGTGTTCTTTTCTATGGCGGGTCTGTAGCTATTTGGCTGTGCTTAAGCCGCGGGACTTTGTTGCGTGTTCGGGCGTAAACATTCGCGCCACTGTCTTACACGACCTATTCATCCTGCTCGTTATTCATTTTCACACGACGGCCCTGGCGTGTACAGAGTTCCTGAGGAAGTGCTCAATTTGTGCCACATCGTGGCTTGGTAAACACCTCGGCATATGCTGCTTGCTTTTCCACTTGCCGCTTAATTCTGAGAAGTCTTAAAATGCTGGCTGGGCAATGTTACGTATGACACATCTTGTGCCTGGTATATTGACTTTGTACGAAAGTGCACGCGTTCGCTTTCTGAGTGAATTGTGTGCTTTGTGTATGCCGACATGCACACCAAGCCACGTTATAACACAAATTGAGGACTTCTTCAGGAGCTCTGTGCACGGCACCGTGTTATGTGGAAGTCGTCCATCCCTGCCTTGTTTGCAATTCTTCACATGCACAGCTCCCTTGTGGGCTAAAGCGCACCAGCATTCACACCAAGTTACACATTCAACTACACCTGAGCACAAAAGTGTACACGTGTTTACGCCCATAAGGACGTACACGCATATGCGGACATACAGACAGACAAATTTGCATTTCGGCCTGCCCTACAAGGGTGTTCCCTGTCGACGTGTGGAAATGTGGACCGCGACCAAACGGCATGTCCTTCCCAGTGATACGAAAACGACGTGCTCCGATACCTACGTCTCTACACTGTTTGTGCACATATGTGACGTCGGCTGCGTCCGCGACTGTTCGAGACCTCATGAAGGAATAGTCCATAACTACGTGAAAAAGAGTTCACCTTCGTCTGTCAGGCCGTACTCACTCTTCTGTGGCGCGTACCCTATATGGCGCGTCAGCTACTACCCTGCACACCTGCCTCGTTATTGTACAAGTGTCTTAAAGTGGCCGCAATACTGCGAAGCCCTTACAGCTACAGTACAGTAGAGAGCATTTTAAAGATGATGTGAGTAATGAAGAGCTACGCCAGCGAGACTGGAGAGAACGGTGAAATTGGCGAACATATCTGCAGACACCGAGTATGCTTCATTACGGCGTGTTTGATTTTTGTATGCATGAGAATCGTACGGAAGAGTGAAGTTCCATTCACAATGAAAGAAGGCGAAGAAATCGGCAAGAGTAAAAAGGTGCACAAAGTGTGGAATGATGCGCTTGCAAAAGAGAGTTTCCTAGTGAGAAGAAGCAATTAAGTACATCCGCACATTGAAGTGACCCTGGTGTCCCGTATTTTTTGCTAGGTGTCTACCAGAGCGCCACCAATCGAAAGGTTCTATGAAGTGCGAAAGCGGCGCTGAAGCTAGATAGAGTCATTCAGAAACACTGAATACCTAAATTAGACCAGAGAAAGCTGTGCGGTGGAAAAACTGGTTTAGCGGAGGCTTAAGTGGAATTTGGAGAAGTGGAGGAAATAAGGACAAGTCTGGGAGTAGGGATATTTCGCGGTTAACTGGTTTGTGCATCTAATCCACTTCGTGCTACGGAACCCGAGAGCCACACGGAGAAAACTGGGAAAAAAGCACTACGCACTGTGAAAAATCAAACGTTTTCATGCTTTTGGTAGACGACCCTTTGAAGCAAAAAGGCACTATATTTATCTTTTACACGTGTCGTAAAATCCTTCCAATCAGGCGTCTGTGCGCAGTAATCGATTGTCTTACGTTGAACAGTATGACCAAGATATGTCGAAACTATCTTGCCTTCCTGTGTACCCAGCTCGCCATACATCATAGACGACCTTACAATTTCGTCCATTTAAGTTCACTTATTTCTGAAAAAACGGTACTCTACGTATACACGTCCACCTTTTGACGTTTTTTGTGTTTTCTGGCTGAATATTGACGATACGTTCCTGAATAATTTGTCGTCCGGACTCACCGAAAATTCTTTCCCTTGCCCCCTCGTGTTCTACCGCTTCCTCGCCCCTTCCGTTTGTTGTAATCCAAGAGCGACTTGATGACATCGTTAGCCCTGACATATATGGGCAAGGAACACCTTGTCAAAGATTGGAAGTCAGATGGCGCGCTTACGCCACACACATATTCTTGACTTAATTGTTTTGATGTTCGTCGTGCAGTATCCAGCTCTCAGTTGCTTTCTGGACTCCCTTTTCCAGGAAGTTAAAATTACCAACGCCTCTACAGGTACCAGCACTCCAGGATGCAGAGGGTACCATGCTGCACACACGTATACAAATGTGCATGTGTGCTCTGGTGTGTGCCTATACACGTGCGTCTCGCAGTCTCCAAATGTGTACATATACAGCTAGGTAAGTGTACATATATCTGTATTTGTACGTCGCTGTCTACCCTTACAAAAGATGTGCTCTTGTTCGCACCAAAGTGTCATCGACGCATGAAAAAAATGAATCGCTTCATAAGTTCAGCGCGCCAGTACACCAAAGAGCCAGGAGAGTAAAGATGCTTTCCGCTTTACGATTCTAGATAGAGGTGCAGATACGAGAACCATCCCCATTATATGCCGTCGTAAGGGTCTAACAAACGCACACATCTGCATACCGTGAGACGTGCCACACACTCGGCAGCTAGCTTCCCCGTTGACCCCTCGTAAAAAACAGAACTGAACTGTATCAGAGATCACCTCAGTTCTCAAGAGCAGTGTGTGGCTGCAGAGCACAAGAAAACCAGTTTTCTATGATGGATTAGAGTGTGGCCGAGATAGGCCGCAACCACGAGAAACGTTGTGTGAGCGACACCTTTCTTTTCCACTTCATTTTCACGTGGAGAGAGAAGAGATAGTGAAAGACTACTCCGAGAGTTTTTGCCCCTCAAACGGAGACAACGGAAGCAGTACAAGCTGATAATATCGGAGGCAGCTTTGAAGGAACGAGAAAATCTTCGTCGCTGTTTGAGTTATTTATGCCTATTTCGTGTGCACAAGTAGCTACACGTTTACACGTGTCAGTGTGATTGGTTTTTAGTCTACAGTGAGAGGAAGGAAAGGCAGGTGGTAGTTCATGCACGAGTGTAGTCGTCCACATCTGCAAAATAGAACGTAGCCTTGTACACCTCTTGCTGGTGGGCAGTTTTCGAGCTGGTTGCATACTGACTGTATGATTTGCACGAGAGGCTTCCACGCATCGATAACGCGTAAAAAGTGCACAAACACACACACACACACAGACGCCCTTGCCGGACAGCGGAATAAGCGTCCGTTTCATCATGGAAAAGTAAACCAGGTTCCTTTTCGGTTCTTGCAAGACGAGGAAACCGCGGTAAATTCGTCAATTCTAGATGCTAGTGATACATTGCTTGCACGACGCCACCCTCCGCCTTCGCACTGTTGTTGGAAGGCGGTCTCCCATTGCCTTGCTCACTAAAGTCCAAATACGTATGTTTGTATGCTGCAATAGTAACGTGCGTGCACAGGAGTCTTTACCACGAGTCAAACCGCTGTCTTAAATGAGAATATTGTGCTGGTGCTTTTGACCTCGCAGCGTCGGTGGATCAACATAACGTCACACGCACCTCCGCACACACCAGAGACGAGGATGCTATCTTGTTAAACCCATCCCACTTCGGCTTCTTCCTGCATCCGCAGGGCGAACAGGTTTTGTGGGGTCCTGAATTGGAGGAGGACGACAGCGACGGTAACTCCTATCAGCCTCCTCTCTATCGCCCTCCTCGTCCCTTTCTTCCACCTTGGACAGAGGATACGCCTTCAACTGATGAGGGAGACGGCGAGAAAGGTACGTTCAGTCCTCTGGGCAAGCAAGAGCGGACGCACTTCGTTCTCCCCCGACCCGCCCCGGCAGGGTCTGTAGTGCTCTCCCCGGAAACCATATCTTCAGCAAGTAGTTCTGGTACGACGACGAAAGAGGGCGCAAAGAAGGAGCTGGTTACAGAAGAACGTGATCCTGAACAGGGAGAACAAGACCCAGTAATGGAGACTATAGCTGAAAAAAGAAACAGCGAAGCAGGAGACAGCCACGGCAGGGAACAGCAGACAGTTGACACGGCAGACAACAGCCAAGCAGGAGAAGAAGCACAGGACTCTGACTCCGTAAGGAGAGGCGGTTTCCTGGAACAGAAGCCGGAAGAAGATGAACGAACACTTGAAGACGAACAGAAATTTACAGCGGCCAATACGGGTGACAAGGCACAGAGGTCTATAGAAAAGAATGGCACCACTTCCTCGGCTGCCCCTCGCGACTCGCAGGAAGATAGAGAAGGCACAAGGGCGGCAGCAAGTGGAGGTTTTATGGATCGTAACAGACACGATAGGAGCTCCCTGGCCGCCGAATATGCTTTGAACCTCGCCATTGACAACGACTCGCAATCAGGGAACGGGATACAGGCCATTGTTGACGAAGACCGAAAGAAGCAAAGAAGAAGCGGAGGTGGAGACACTATAAAAGATGTGCGTGTCGACTACCGAAATGGACGGCAAGATACATCTTCTTCATGTACAGTAGCGACAGAACACGCCAATGACGACGGACAACAGCCAGGAGAGGAATACCCGGAAGCAGTGCTCTTAGGGGAAAAGCGGCAAGAACAAAATGCAAGAGCTAGAAAAAATACAAATTTTCTTGATGAGAAAGAGGCTAGTCCTCAAAATTCAAATGGAGGCCGGCCTTCTGTCACGACAACGGGAGGTGAACAGCGCAGCAGCACAAGCCCCAAAGAGATGTATAAAAACCTGAAGAGATTTCCCCCTGTCGAGGAGGAAAGCGTGCCTCCAAGCCATCCTCCATTAGGATCCCCTTTTGTGGCACTAAATCTCATTATGCGTGTCGGATCCACTCACCTGCTGTCCCATCCTTCTTGAAACCAGAGCAGGCACCACGGAATTCGATTTAGGCTCGGCACGAAAATGCTTGACGGGGACAAGAAAAACTAGGAGCGTCGGGGAGGCTGGACTACTGAAGGTGTACGAAAACGCAGGAAGAAGACGAAAGCAAAGTGGTATTCTGAGGGAATGTGCAAGAAAGGAAGAAAGACTGAGGCGGAGGAAGAAAGAGGAGAGGGCTGCATCTGTTTTGTGGACAGAGAGAAAAAAGAGACCTACAATCGACGGGAAGCAGTAAGAAACAGAATTCGAACACTGGCAGGGGCGCATACACGAGCATTTGCCCGCCGCCCACATAAAAAGTGGAAATCTATTTTACACCCGACATTCTACGGTAGCTGTTGTACTATTTGCGTAGAATGTCACAAACGTAGTCACTTTTCAGAACATGCTTTTGATCTAGTGTGTAAACGTAAACGTATAGCGTCCGGACGCAGCTCCGTCGCCCTCTGCCCACAACTACCACACGCAGACACACAATCCTTGGCGGCGAAAAATGCTGGACGCAGCGGAGAGTGGAGGCAAGGGGGAGACAAGCTGCGGAAGCTTCTAAGTCGCTAGCACAGGAAAGGGAATCGTTCTGCATATGCACGCTGAGAGCCCTTCCATCGTTGCTACCGTTTTCACTCTCGCGTAGGCCACTCTGGCGTAGCATACTCGGCTGGAAGGATCCATTTTCCTTCGTTTGGCTCGTAGACTTCGATTGGATCGGAAAAACCTGCGAGTAGACGGCATATGGAGCAGCGAAATTCTTAATACGTTCTCCAGCAAACCGATGAACGCTCCACCCTTTGCGTCAACACATATGTGCGCGCAAATATAGGCATAATCAAGGTATACCGACAAGCACGCACAGACTGGATAATGCTTACAACAAGCTCTACACGTGGACATCTATTGAGAGAGACGCATGTAGGCGTGCAGACAAATATGTCTGTTTGGATGCGGTCGGTTCGAGACTTGTGCCGTGACTGCGCGTTGTAAACCCTCCTCTTGACGATTACAAATCTATACTTCACCTCAGATATAATTTGGGGTCTAATTCTCTTTTGACGCCCATGTAGCTTGACTGCCACAATGGTCTCAAGACATTCATTAGAATTTGGCCACGTGTCTTCGGAACCGTTTCCGGAATATGAGCCGTTTCCGGAGAAGCACGTAAATTTGCAAAAGAAGGCTTCGACGCATGTCGGCATGCCCGGAAGTTCACATAAATGTGATTGTCCACTTTTCTGGAGGGGGCGACACCTCGCGACACGCGGGAGAAAGTTGGACGTTGCCAAAAGTACATCGTACTTCTTGCAACGGCAGGATGTGTGTCGCTTGTCTGTGGCTTATAGTATGTGAGGGGTCGAGTTTGTGCACAACTTGGTACACTTTTACGCTCCGGTACTTAAGTAGATGTATCCAATAATCGAGTAGTACTCGTGTGCCGCTTAGCGCGTTCAGCGTACACTAACGAGTCAGAATGTTCGCATAACCTCCGGTGCGTCCCCTGTATCGCTTCCGAGTTGTATGCGTTCTCTTCTCCAGGCGTACATCTGCACCTCGAGGATTCCAATGCAGAGTTTACTATCGGCAGTTGATTTTGGCCGTTCTAGTGCTCGTCAGCAGGTACGAGAAGCAGCTAATATAAACTAGTGGTAGAACTGTTTAGCGGTCGAAGCCACCTACTGTGGCTTTCTTACCAACGGTACGACGAAAACTGCTAGAGTATGGTAATGCCCTCCCGTAACAGAGCACCAGTAGCGTTGAACTGAAGAGCTCAGCTGCATCAGAGCTGGAGAGAAGGGTCTGTCCAATGCGTGCAGTATTTCTGAATCTAATACCTCTGCGAATACCTGTGCATTTGGCACGCGCCTTTGACCAGAGTAATTTTCGAATCGAAAACACTTGCAGAGCTGAGCTCTTGAGCGCACAAAGGTCAGCGGCATCGACGCGCACTATAGGATATTGAGTTCGAAGAGACAGGCGAGTTCCACGACGCACTGCGTATGTCCGCCTGATTCATAGCCACGCAGATATGCGTGCTAACACTTGCGAAAGTCCGACCGCTACGGTGATTTCGGTCTTCGGTCTACCGGTACCCTTCCCGAGTGCAACGGCGAAAATAGGTAGAGTTACATCCTTTGTGCGTCTATTCGGCAAGGCGCATGTGATTATTAGTGTTCGGGAGTCCACGTCACCTGAAAGCCGACGGCAGCGTCTGGGATCAGCTACGGGCGCGCACCCAAGCAAGGCCGTTTTGCGTATGAGACTGGTATCGGCAAAATCAGGCAGGCTTCAACAAGAAGCTCTTAGGTAATTGCAGCTTTGATTCTGCTCCTGAATTGCCTGATCCCCACTTAAGCTTTTCAACAAGTATGTGTACACGTAGACACGCCGTGTGCGCCGGTGCGGGGGAGCCCCAGAGGCTACCCCCGCACGCTGCAGTGTCAAGGGCAGAAAAGCAGTAGTAACTCATGGCAAGATATTGGTATGGCTTCGACCCAAGAAAGCATATAGTAAGTTCAGGATGCTGCATAGGTACGTATTGGCGTTTACAGGGGCTCTATACAAGGAGAGGATTAGTACGCAAGTGATAAGCAACCTCGAACTGCAAAATCGTCTGCAGCAAGGTGTATCACAACCGAGCACGATACGAGCATTGTATTGTACGCCCATGGCAACCCCCGCAAGTTGTTGGCCGGTACCGTTCGCTCAGCCACTAAGGTGTAAAGATCCACACTCGTGTGTAGTGACTTAAGCCAGTGTCTAATGGTGCGTATGTGTAAGGAGAACATTCGGCTGTCTGCGGCATCAGTTTCGTGGGACGCCGCATTGTATACATGGATATTCTACACAAGATTAAGAAGCGTAACACGAAATGTGGCTCTTCTACACGCGAATCTGCATGACGCATATCTGCTGCCTCGTAACCTGGAACCTACGAAAGGACGCCCGCAAATTGTGTTTTTTGCGAGAAGACGGACAAAGGGTACTTCAACCGACAACACAGTGCTGGCTAAGGTAGAGGACAGCGTGTCTACATTTGCGGGCCATCACCCACGGTGGTGTTCCATCTTCAACCAGAGTTGGGCACGGACCAATCCTTTCCCCTCTCCATAAAAAAAACAACAGAGACTGTGTCGTTTTCTTGCCAATATACAAGATGTTGCCGTCTCGTGCAGACGGACACCTCTTCCCCGCCGAAGGAAGAAACGGACGTCTCAAATGAACAATAATACACCGTTGTCTTTTTTCGCCATCTTACGGAGCCGAACCACTTCAACTGATCTGTGCTTTAGGGACTGACCACGATATCGTCCAACAGCCATTCCGAGCCCGGCCGGCGTAAGGCCAACGCTTATGTGTGCGTGTGTACTTCCAGGCAGTGCTCTCTGATAGAGATTTTTTCTTCAGTAATTGCATTTCTTCACCTTTTTTTCGGTCAGTACATCCGCGCAGCCATTTTTGGCCTACATTTCGTCTTCTACAGGCACGGTTTTACCTCTGTTTTGTCCTTGGAGTTGCTGAGGGGCTAGAGACACCTCGTCCTCCCGCTCGAGGAAGGTACAACGTAGAAGCCGAGCACGTAACTCCTTGGAAGCGTACCCTCAAACATTCTATTTCCACTTGATCTTGCTGCATCTCGGATGAGCTACATGTCTAGATCCCGCGTTTTTCTTTGTGGGACTAACAGCGCAGCGGGGGTGAGGGATGCGGGTCAAGCCAGCAGTTGCTATTCCTGACTCTGTATACTTGCTCGTCCTCTGTAAGGCATTTTTTCCTTTTGCTTCTCCCACAGAAAAAATTCTTTGTCGACACCCGTGCTCGAGCTACTTAGTCACTCTTCTGTCGTCGCTGAAACATAAAGCTCCTGTTTCGTGCCTGTGATGTCTTGCAGTGAAATTCCACCCCTACACGCGGTCTCGGCGGTCGCACACATTGCCACGGCGCCACTCGAGAGTAGAAGTCCACATGCAATTTGATAGTACGACGCTACTGACACGCGTACGACTTGTCAGCGCGTGGCCCCACTCGTTGAAGCAGCGACAGAAGGGAAGTACCCTGACATGGTCGTATAGTTGGGACTGTCTCTTCGAACGTAGTAGTATCGATTCTATTTGTCAGCAGTATTACTGCCTCCTCCACTAGCGGAATCCCATGATTTCTTGTCATCCCCAGAGTTGCACTTCAGCTCGACAACTGTGAAGGATCTGACGTCCGACGGCGTCGTCTACTTTATGCGTTTAAAATCATACGACACTTGGTCTGCCTGCATTGGGGTACCAGCGCAGCAATGGCGCCTTTACATCGTGCAGGGAGGGAAATGACCTGTTCTGCGGCGGCTTTTGGAGAACGAAGATATCCGAACGTAGCAGACGTGGCTGCCCTACAGCTTGGGATTCGCAAGTGTGTGCCTCGGTGTCAGGGAATCTGCCTGAAAAAGAAGAGAAGGCGTGTTGCGTCTACGCTTCTCACAGGTTCCGTCATGTCATTCCTTCTCTGTGTGCTCTCGTTGCTCGACCGGACGACTTCGGACTTCACGCACGGGGTTGTAGCGGCAAAAGTCAAAGAGACGCTCGTCGACAAGAAAGAACGACGTGTGGACCGCTTAAACAACGTAGTGAATGCTCTGCTTTCATCTGCGAAGCGGTCTAACTTCGCCGTCCATCCTGGCGCAGGGACATCCTCTTTCTCTGGTTCCACGGAAGGCGCGAGTGACAAAGCTCATCCTATGAAGGAGTCGCCTTTTACTTTTCTACACTCCTTGTTTTTGTCTCTGCATTCATTCTCCCGCCTCCTTACTTCGCCGAAGAACATATACGATGCCTACGCCCGTCACATTGACGCCACGTCATTGCGCTCTTTTAGCCTTGCTTGCACACCGACCGCGCAAGTCATGAGAGGGCTGCAGCGCGACGACAAGGTTGAGGACTCTTTGTCGGACACGATGAGGCCGGCGCACGAACGAAAAGCTAATTCCCGGGGATTTCTCGCAGCAACGTTAAACTGGCTGCACCACATCCTTTACGTCTTCTCGAGGGCGTTTAGAAACAAGGTGATTCCTTTTTTTACCATGCTCTTCGGTGCGATATGGCCGACCAAACCCGCTTTTCCGCCTTGTGAAACAGAACTCCTGCAAGAGTATGACTTCGTGGTGATAGGTAGCGGCGCGGGGGGAGCTGTGCTGGCAGGACGCCTGTCCTCGCTGCTAAAATCGAAAGAGGAAATGGAGCGAGAGGCTGCCGCAGCAGCCCATGCAGAACACGACGCGAAGGACGGTACTAGTAGTCGTAGTGGAGGTAGCAGACACGGCAATAACAGAGTTTTGGCCGGCCGAGCAGCAAGCTCAAGAAAAGGGGACACGCTAGCAGAAGAAGAAGAGAGGGGAGGACGACAAAAGATGGGAAGCCCAAGGGACCCGAAGAATGACGGCGGGACATCGAGTAGAAGCACCGCCAAGACAGCTGATAAAGTCAAGAAACATCCCACCGTCCTCATTGTTGAAGCAGGGGGCCTCCCGGACCTCCGTTTCTTTTCTTCGCACGTCGTCCCCCTCCGAGCCGCGGAAAATCAACAAAGCGACATTGACTGGTCCTATCAAACGGTCCCGCAGAAACATGCCTGCAAAGTACGTCGTATTCCTGCGGCGTAAACGAGATGTAGAAGAAAGTCGCAACGCCGAGACAAACGCGCACTCCCCGAGTGTATTAACACACTGACATACCAAAGCTACAAAGTCCATAGCAACGCGTGGAAAAAGCGAAACTCGGCAATGGAGAACGCGCTTGACGTTCAAATATAAGATGCTTGGCGTATACGTTTATACCACGCCTACAAGTATATGTACATATATATATATGAATAGAAATGCGAGACATGCCGGACAATCGTAGGAAGTCATCTGTTAGTTCGACGTACCCTCGCAGGGAAGATCTTCCGCTGCTTTTCTGACGTGAGCGCGGCAACAGGGGGACACAAGTAGCCATATGGGAACGGGGCGGGGGCGTACGTACACACCCACATCAATACACACATATATTTAAGTACGTACGTATACGCGCGGTGTACCCGACAATATGAACTGGCAGTTCAGTTTTGCAGAGGTAAACGTCGTTCGTGTAGGAAGACGTCTCGTGAAGAGCCTCGGATTCTCGCAAGAGCTACTAAGCCGCTGCAGGAGAACGGCTGATTAGTAGGCGACGAAGGCCCTGTGTGTCGTAGAGACTCGAAAGGAGTCGCAGGGGCTTTTTCGAAGAAGAGCGTGTGTCTGCGGAGAAGTCTGGTGTGTTGAAGAAAGAGAAACAGCGTTCACAGGTGCACCTGCCGAAGCTCTGCAGCCCTTCCCTCCGTACAGATACGTCTACCACGCACCACCACGTAGACGTCTTGGGGTGTCTGTACACCTCGACGTGTGTCTGTGCAACGACAACGCGAAGCGTACACACCGCGATCGAAGAGAACTATTCACATGTCGACGACACGTAAACACGTACTTGCTCGGAGAAACATTGAAAACTATTACTCGCCCTTCATTCGAATTCATACCTATTTCCCTATCTTCGATATTGTGCCGCTGTAGCTATATCTATATATACACGCGATTTTGGGGCTTGAGCTTCCAGGTTGCTGTATACCACACACGTGTCTGCATCGCTCGTTCAGGGAAAGAAGAAAGGACCCACCACCTTGCTCCCTGCGGAAGTCCCATTTCTCTGTGCGGTTTACCTGTTTGAATTATTCACATGTGTGCATGTGTATACGGTCGCCTTCCACTCACAGTAGTACATCTTTATCTATATGTTGACCTATCAGTCTGAACGAATGGCGACACGCGTACAGACACAGGATCGCCTTTCGTCCACATTTTGACACTTTTACCGATTTCCTAATCTGTCAGTGTGTACGTCTGTCTACTTCTCAATGTCTGGCTACGAAGATCTATTTCTCAATATCTCTGTGTACGTATCTGTCTAACAAGATTTATCTTTCTGCGTCGGTCACTCGACATCCACCAACCTGTGTCTCCTGGTGTCGGTCTTCTCTCTGTATCTATTTGTCCATATCGAGTAAATTTCTCTATATCTCTACATGTGCAAGTGATTATCTCCCTGTGCCTCTTACTCTTTTTGCCTACGTTTACTTGTACCTGTCCGTCACTATATTTGTCTGTTTCTGTCTCTCGGTCTACCCAGCTGTGTACCTAGACGCCTGTCTGCCATATTTGTCCACCTTACTCTACATGTGTCTTCCTCTGCTAACCTATTTCTGCGGCTTGACTTACACGTATGCCGATAGAGAACTCTCCACCTATATGCCAGTATTCCCTGCGTCTCTTTCAACATCTGCATGTATCTATCTCCACGTACCTCTCCCCTCTCCCCTTAGTTATGTATATCTGTCTTTCTCTCTGTGTGTCTGTATATCAAGCTGTCCATCTACTTGTCTGTCCATTTCTTCTCTCTCTTTCTGTATCTCTTCTTCTCTGTCCCTCTCTATATCTATCTCTGTGTGTACGTGCCTGTTTGTCGAGCTGTCCATCTATTTTTCTCTCTGTGTTTCTTCTCCGTATGTCCCTCTCTCGCTTCCTCTTCTCTCCATTCTCTCTTTTTGTCTGTGTGACTCCTTCTCTGTACATTTTCCAACGTTGGCTGTCTGCCTTTTCAAGATTTCGACATGTTCCCCGCGTGTAGCAGATCCAACAAACAGGAACGTACACATACTTTTCTCTCGTGTAGGGACGTCGATCAGCTTCTTGTAGATTCTGTGTGGTGGATTCTTCTTCTTTCTCGGCCTGTTCCCCTCTCTGTCTCCCACTTGTTGTCTTCTCTCTTTTTCCGTTTTTGATCTCCTCCTGTATTTTCCTTTTTCGGCAGCTTCCTTTCTCTGTGTTCTCGCCGTGCGTCTCCGCGTCGCTCTTCGTTCTCCCGCCGTCTGCCTGCGTTGTCGTTTCTCACTTCTCTTCGGCACGGCAACTGGTTGGCTCTCTGCTTTCTGCTGCTGCTGCTGCGGCCCCGCTTCTCTTTCTTCCCTTCTTTCTCAGGCGCTGAAGCACGCTTCGAGTCGCTGGCCTCGGGGGAAAGTCGGGGGGGGTTCAACACTTCTTACCTACATGCTTTTTGTCCGCGGCCATCCTTCAGACTACGACTCCTGGGCCTCGTGTATCGGTGATCCTTCCTGGAAATACGAAAACGTTGAGAAATACTTCAAGCGCGCAGAGCGCGTTCAATTCCGTTCGAACTCCCAGAACCGCAAGCGCAGGTCAACAGCAAAAAAGTGGTGCACCACCGTTTCTTCTTTCGTCCACAGGAACATAGACGTACACATATGTGTACATATCCAAACTTGTGTTTCCATGTGTATTTGCACGTGTTTGCATGCAGCAGAAAAGGCGAACAGTCATAACGTACACGTCTATGCATTTGCATGTGAGATGCAATAGGTACGTATGTGTATTCATTGTCTTGGTGGAGACGGTCATGTAGACGAAGGGAGACACAGAGAGAGAGACGCAGAGAGAGAGACGGGAAATGAGATTAATGATACAACTTCTGTGTATCTGTCTTTGAGCTGAGAAACGGCTGTGTGTGTAGGGCTCCACGTCGAGGTAAAAAGAGAGAAATGTACCCCTTTCTCCGTCGTCGCGTCTGCGTTCCCGCGGCTGTCTCTGTGCGAGAAATGAACACACACAACTGCCAAGGCATGCCTCGAGGAGAAGATAATAGAAAATCTCCCAGGGTGGCAGGGCAGCGATCGCCATACCCGGCGCTGCTGGAGTCACACACCAGCCCTGTGCGACGTCCTCTCTACCTGCTCACATGTATACGTGTTTTACGTAACTCTCGCTCTACCTCGTTTTGTTGAAACCTTTTGAAGAATATCTGTGAACACATATTCGCCCGTCTCTCTGCAGTGTTCGTGTCTCTCTCTGCAGTGTTCCTGTCTCTGTCTCTC
Organism: Sarcocystis neurona; assembly: GCA_000727475.1. Lineage (NCBI taxonomy): Eukaryota > Apicomplexa > Conoidasida > Eucoccidiorida > Sarcocystidae > Sarcocystis > Sarcocystis neurona. The sequence continues at coordinate 6,015,179 of KL647290.1, read as the reverse complement.
TTACGTACATACTTACACCTCTCTGTGTGGGCTCCGATTCACTATCCCATCATTCAACACCCACATATACATATATATATATGACATATACATACGTGTATATCTCTCTCTCTATATATGTTTATGTGTACATAGGGCATGCGCTACAAGTGCGCAGGCCTGCTTATCCCCCTGCATCTGCCCCCGTGTCTCTCTCTTTTTCTCCCTCTGTATACGTGCATTGCCCTTTTCCTATTTCTCCACTCGCAAGCAGCAAGTGATGTGTGTGGCCGTGTTTTGTAGATGTTTGTTTGTCTTTTGCTCTTTTTCTGTTGAAGAGAAGTGGTCACGAAGATCGGTGCTGTGAGACGTCTTTTGCACGCGGCGGCCTCCGTTGCTCGGCAACCCACCGCCGGTGAACTCTTGCTGTGATCCCTTCGCGCAGCGCTCAACAGAAGAGCTGCAAACACACATACACATGCGTGTGGAAATCTGCGTGTTTCTCGTTTTCTGTCCCTGTCTCGTTCTTCCGTAGACCCCTGCAGCTGACGAAGTTGTCCGTATTCTTTGTCGCCCCCCGTCTCTGTGCGCAGCGTTCTCTGTGTGTCTGTCCCTTTGCTTCTGTGCCCTTCCCCTGTGTATACGTGTGTCTCTGTGTATTTTTATCCCGTCGCCGTTGACGACCTTTCCCTGTGTATGTGTGTGTCTCCGTGTGTTCATCTGGTTGCCGTTTCTGTGTCTCTGTCTCGCGCTGCCGCTTTCGCCCCCCCTCTCTAGCAATAGATCCACGCGAGGCGCTCCGTCTGCGCTGCGATTTTCTGCTGCTGTTCGCTTGATCTTGCCAGAGGAAAGAAGGGACCGGTGCCGGTGTGGCGACGCAGCAGCGGCAGCAACGAAGAGGAGATCGGCGTCGCCGCGTTTCTGCATGCGGCCGTGGCGGCGGGGTATCCCTGGCGGGAGGACTTCAACGCAGCCGCTGGACCAGAGGGCGCCGCACAAATGCAGTACAATATTGAGAGAGGACGAAGAGTCACGCCTTTTCAAGCCTACCTCTATACGGGGGAGCTTAAGGAAAAGCGCGACCTCCTGCATGCGCTGTTTCACGTCCGGGCCATCAAAATTCTCTTTCATAAACAGACCAAGCGTGCCACCGCCGTTCAACTTGTCGAAGAAAATTCGTGCGACCCAGAAAAGTGGAAACGCAACCTCTGCCGTGTCTTCCAGGTGAGAAGCGCTTGAGCTTGCATGCGTCTACCTTCTTCAGGCGCTGCTTTTCTCCTCTCCTCTACGGTCCCCTTCACCCCCGTCCTCGTCTTAACGTCGGCACGTGCTGGTGCTATATACCCACGTCTCTTTTCAGAGCCAAGAAGACACGTACCTTCAAGTATATCTGTATATGTGTGTGTGTGTGTGTGTACGAAAATGTGTTTCTTCTCTGTTTTTCTCTCGGTGAAGACACTTTAGACTTATCCTACACGCACGTAACCGCACACACACACATCTATGTATGTGTACACGTGCGTATACATACGTATATATACGTATACAGACGCGCCCCTGTGTCTCTTGCTGACGTTCTTCTCTCTTCAATGCTGTCTCCCTATTTATAGTGGTACGTGTTTTCCTCTTTTTTCTCTCTTCCTCTCGTTGTACACACTTTTGTGTGCTCGTCTCTCCTGAACTTTACTACGTTCACTTGCGGTCTCTGGGCCTTGTTTTTCGACAGGAAGGAAGAAGTATGCTGGTGAATAATATAAAACGTTTGCGAGGAAGGCTTCCACTTAAAAGCGTTGCAAGAAACTTCTTCACTTGCACCCCCGTGTCTGCGAAGATGTGCTTCTCAAGTTCACGCGCAGACACACCTCCTCCGTAGACGCGTAGACGTGTGCTGCGACGTAAGACTAAGAAGGAGAGAGAAAGGGAAGGTGAGACGGGACAGACACAGAGCAAGAGGGAGACGAAGCAGACACAAATGAAAAGACAGAAAAGACACACAAAGAGAAGAAGAGGAGACACAGACACATCAAGGAAGAAAAAGGGAGAAAACAGACACGAAAAATAAGAGACGGAGGAAACGCAGATAAAGGAAAAGACAGAGGGGAGACGGAGAGAGGAAAAGACAGAGAGGGGAGACAGGGGGGGGGGAGGGGGGGGGAAAGAGAGGGAGACGAGACAGACACGAAGAAAAAGGGAGGAGACGGGGACAACGAAAGGGAGAGGAGTTTGTGAAGATTTTGCTCAGAGAAAGGAGACGGAGGAAGAGACACAAGACAGACACAGGGAAGGAGACGAGACAGGCAGAGAAGAGAGACACAGAGACAGGGGGGGGCGGAGAAGTTTTTCGTGCCCGTCTCATTTTCCGTGGGAGAAGGAGACACAAAAGAAGCGAGGAGACACACAGAGATTGAGTGAGTCGAGCTTTTCGTGGCATTTCCGGTTCTCTTCCGCGTGAGAAAAGAGGGGGGGGAAATAGGGAGAAGAGGGGGAAATAGAGAGAAGAGGGAGACACCAGGAAGAGGGAGACACCAGGAAGAGGGAGACACCAGAAAGGGGGAGACACATTTTGTGGACATTGCATTTTTTGTTCGCTTTTTCATGAGAGGGGGAAATTTTGTGGAGCTTCGCTTCTTCTCTTCGTCAAAGAACTGCGACAGGATCCCTGCACGTCTTTGATGCCCGTCTGTGAGACACACTTCCCCCCTTTTTTTCCTTCGACAGCAGCAGTCGTCTCTTCTTCTTCTCCTCCTTTTCGGTGCTTTCCTTTCTGTCCTCTTCTTCTGCTTCGCTCTGCTTTTCCACGTTGATTTCGATCTCCCGAGGAGACACGCGTCTCCACTGCCTCCCCCCCCCCCCCCCCCCACCACATACACAGACAGGCGTCTCTTTTGTCTCCTTTTCTGCGACGAAGGAGAAGCTCTTCCTTTCCCTTTTAAACATGCCAACGTTGTGTGTGGGGAATGTTTTCCTACGGGAGGTATGGTGGGAAGTCTGACACTTCTTTTGGTAGCAGGTAAGTAGACCCAGACGGCTGCTGTAGGATTCCCAAGAATCCTACATCAAAAATGTAGCCATTCTTCAGCTATTTCTGTCCCTCTCCCTCTTCTTGCAATATGTGGCCCTACACGTCGTCTCGTCTCTCTTCTTCTCTCGCTTTGTCTCTCCCTCTTTGTGTCTCCCTCTTTGTGTCTCCCTCTTTGTGTCTCTTCCTCTATCTCTTTGTATATATATATATATTTGTGATTCTCTTGTTTTCTGTGTTTCTCTCCTTTGACTTTCCTCTCTGTTCCTCTCTGTCTTCATACACACACACGTGTCTGCATGTCTCTGCCTCTCTCTGCCCGCATCGCTCTCTACGTATACATATGTATTTATATATATGTGTACATATGTATGTATTTGTTGATATCCAGGAACATATATACAGATATGTTTGTGCATCTGCGTGTACATATGTGTACGTATATATATGTCGTTGTGTATGTGTATCTGTGTCTCTACGCACGCATACATCTGCGTATCTATCTATCTATCTACATATATATATATATCTAACTGTACGTATCTGTACACCAGTATATTCATGCTCATACGTATAGATGCCACACGAAGGGATTTCATTTAGAGGAGGATTGGCGACCTTTACGTCTTTAAAGTTCTCTGCACCTTTCTGCTGTTGTTCCTGCTGCTGGTGCCGCGCGTGCTGCTGCTGCTGCCGGTGTTGCTGTGGTGCAGGTTAATGTTGGCAAGGAAGTTCTGTTGGCAGCAGGTGCCGTGGAGAGTCCACATCTGTTAGAGTTGTCAGGTATACGTCTCTCGTTTGCTGCGGAGACTTCACTTTCGCAGAAAAACGGAAAGTGCTTCTCGTGCAAGTGCGCACGTACCTTTTTCTGGGTTGACGGGTTCACAGACTGTTGTGTCCGCAAGTTCATACAGATGGAGACACACAAAGGGAGGGCGGATGTTCTACGGAGAAGTTCGTAGGTAGCGAAGTTCGGGAGGTTTCGTGAGTAGAAACGCCGAGCAGCTGCACGGAAGCAGATCTGCGCATGCAAGTGTGTGTGTGGGGAAAGTGAGACAGACGCGTTTCCCTCCACAAAAAGTTCACCAACAGTGAAATTGCGCAGCCCATCATATACCCATATATGCTGATTTCCTTTCACAAAGAAGTTCATGTAAAAGAAGTGGTGGTTGCGGAGAAAGGTCTGCAATCAGAGGCAAACGACTACCCAGCTGCCGAACAGACCAGCGCATAGGCTTCTCTACAAAACAGCGGTGCCATCCGTGTCTCCCTCTTCCTCGTTTCTCTCCCCCCGTCTCCATGTCTCCCCGTCTCCGTCCCCCTGTCCCCCTATCTCGCTCCCCCTGTCTCCATGTCTCTCCCCCTGTCTCCCTGTCTCTGTCTCCCTGTCTCTGTCCCCCTGTCGCCCCCTGTCTCGGTCCCGCTGTCTCCCCGTCTCGGTCCCCCGTCTCCGTGTCTCCCCCTTCGGGTCCCCCGTGTCCATGTGTCCCTGTCTCCGTCCCCCCGGTCTCCCTGTCCCCTCTCTCACGTCTCGGTCCCCCCTCCCTCCCCGTCTGCGTCCCCCTCCCTCCCTGTCTCCGTCCCCCCCTCCCTCCCTGTCTCCGTCCCCCCGTCTCCATGCCCCTCTGCCTCTGCGTGTCTCGTGTCTCCTCCTGTCTCCTTCGCCGTCTCTCTGTGTCTCGCGTCTCCCCCTGTCTTTCTGTGGCGCGTCTTTTTGTCTCTGCAATTTCTTTTCTCCGTCTGTCTCTGTCTCGCTCATGCACACGTCCACGAGACGTGCGTATTTCCTTCGCAGTCACATGTCCCGCACACGTTTGTGTCTCTCTGTCCTTTCTTCATGTCGACCCCTCACCTTTCTCTATTTTTTTCCCCTTCTTGCTTCCTGCCTCTCCCTCTGTCCTCCTCTTGTTGTCCTTCCGTCTCCCTTCTCTGTAGAGAGAGGCTCTTCTTCGACTTCCCAATGTACCCTTCAAGACTCTTACATGTTTTTACAAATTCAGAGAACTTAGGCAGCAGCTACTCATGTACAAATATATATATGTTTGTGTGGAATTTTCACTATACATTTGCATCTTATATATATACGTACATATTTGTATATCTGCATGTATATAGGCTCTGGAGTGAAAGTGTCTGCCTATCTATCAGTTTGCCTACCTATCTACCCATCTTGAATTCTCTACCTCTGTCGCACTTTCTTTACACATATATATACACACATACACATGCATAAATATGTATATATATCTATACAGGCATACACATATTATCTGTATATAATACATATATATGTATATGTATATCATCTATATATATGTCGGTGTACATAATATGAATAGTTAGAATTCATATCTTCTATTTCTTTTGCGTCAAAAGTGCAACATTTTTGTGAAGATACTTCGGTCTTCATGAAGCAGTTCTGCGTCTCCCTCGAAAGGACGCTCCTTTCCCATTCTTTTCCGTCTGACTTCCTCTTCCCTCCTCCCCTGCCGTCTCCGTCCTCTCCTTCAATTCTTTCCTGCTCTCTTCAGATTTCATCCGAACTCCCTGCCGCGACCAACTTCCCCTTCTCTCTCCCTGTCTCTCTTCTTATCTGTCTCGTCTCCGTCCTCCCCTTTCTGTTTCGTGTCCCTTCTCTCGTCTCGTCTCTTCTTCCTGCTTTTCCCGCATGTCTCTCCTGTCACACATTCGATGACGTGTTTGTTTCGAAGAGACGTCTCCGCTTGCTGCTGCTCTCCGCATCTCTCCCCCCCCGGCATTCTTCCTCACCTCCGTGTCTCCGTCTCCGTGTCTCCGTCTCCGTCTCTCCCTTATTTCCTCACTACTGCGCCACTTCTTTCTATCTGCTTCTTCTCCGCTCTCTGCACGCGCCGCGTGGGGGTCCTTTCTGCTGCCGTTGTGTCTCTGCATCCTCTGCTTCTTTCCTCGCCAGTTTCTGGCTTCCTCCCCCCGCCACTTGCTTCCCTGCTCTCTCTCGCTTTTTCTCTTCCTCTGTCTCGTCTCTGAGGAAGCCCCCGTCTTTTCCGTCTCTTCTTTCTCAGGCGTAGGCCCGGCTGATCGACTGCAGCAGCTGGGCATTCGCGTTGTTGCCCACTTGCCTGCCGTCGGGGAGAACCTCCAAGATCACATCTTCGTCCCGCGGCTCTACCGTCTCAAGAGAGAAATAACTGACGAGCTGTACAGAGACCTGATGACCAGGCCGGGCGAAAGTTCAAAAAATCTCTGGAAGAAATATATCAATCTCGCAGAGAAGAAGGGTAAACACAAACTCGGCTTCTGGGTGGTCCCTCTGTGTGTGGATGTGTCATTTTCTCCTCGTCACAACATGCGGACTATTCTCTCCCTCTGCACCTCCCTGCTCTTCCTGGCTGTTCCCCACACATGTATATTCATAATACGTGTCCCAGCATCTCTTATATATGGGTATATACAACACATTTCTTCCTTATCTGTAACTTATATATACATGTGCATAGAAACACAAACACACACACAAACACATACTAACAGAAGCGCAGACACACGCACATATGTTTATCTATTCATCTATTTATATATTCCTACATCTATCTATATGTATAGGCGTGTCGTTCTCTCTCTCCCTCTCTCTCTATATATAGGCACGTAAATCTCTCTCTATCTATCTGTATATATATATATATGTGTATAGGTATGTAGGTCTAGGTTTGAACGCAGTTGAGAAGGAGAGACAGATAAAGGCTGTCTAGAAGGCGAGAGAAGAGAGGAGAAAAAGAGAGTGCAGATTTCAGGTGTACAGACACCCGGACGCGCATGAGTCGTGTGGTGACCGCAGTCTCCGCGTATAGACGGCAGAGAAAAACGGAGAGATAAAACTGCTGACATGAAGATGTAGAAGAAGAGACCCAACAAACAGCCGCTGATAATAATCTGCCCCTGAGTTGGTTTTCTTCTTTTTACGTGCGGCACGGCAAAGAGGGGGAAAGTGAGAGAGCGAACGGACCGGGGCAGCGGAGACGTTGTCTGAGGTGTACGTACACCTGAGACGCAGAAGCAACAGCAGGTGTGTCTCCTCCGTTGTGGGGACGGAGACAAAACGGGAGAGACACGGACAGGTAGAGACGGAAGGAGACGGCGTCTCCCTGCTATCTATTTGCTGCTGCAGACCTGCAGCAACCATCTCTCTGCTGCTCACTTTCAAGCAGCAAAAGCTAAACCGAGGAACAAAAGCCTCTACGTAATAGCAATACAGCAGTCTTCAGGAAGTATATATATGTATAAGTGAATTCCTTCATCTACATACATATGTGGAGGTTCCAGACGTACAACTGTATAGATATATATACACGAATATAGATACTCCTGTCTTTCCCTCTCTCTACATATGTGTACATGTGCATATGTGTAGGGGTCTTAGGCATATACATAACACATGAATGTCTTAACGGAATAACATATTTATCTATCAATTTGTATTTCTCTGTCTACATCTATATACATATATGTATATCTCTATATACATATATGTGTCTCTCATTTTATACCTATATCTATCTATCTATGCATCTATATCCATCTATTTGTCTATCTACACCTATATCCATCTATCTGTCTCTCGACCTGTCTTTCTGTATCAACCTATATATACAGATATATATACCTGCCTATCTATCTATATCTATATCTATACCTCTCTATCCATATATGTATATCTCTATCTATCTATACATATATATATATATATGTTTCTATCTATTTATACCTATCTATCTCTACCCATGTATCTCTATCTGTCTGTCTCTCTATATATCTGTATCTATCTATCCATATCTATCTATCTATATGTATATATATATCTATTTGTCTATCTATACCTATATCTATCCATCTATCTGTCTCTCTATCTGTCTTTCTGTATCTTCCTACATATATATGTATATATATATGTATATACTTGGCTATCTATATCTATCTATATTTGTCTATCTATACCTATCTATGCATATATGTATATCTCTATCTACATATATATATATTTCTATCTATCTATACCTATCTATCCATATATGTGTATCTCTCTCTCTATATATATATATGTATTTCTATCTATATATACCTATCTATGTATATCCGTGTATCTCTATCTGTCTGTCTCTCTATATCTGTATGTATCTATCCATACCTATCTATATATACCTATCTATATCTATGTATCTCCATCTATCTATCCATCCATATGTATCTATATCTATGTATCCATCTATGTATATATGTATCTCTTCCTCTTCTCTGTCTCAATCTCTCGCTGAAGTATATACGGCTACCCAACACAGGGAAACGTGACTACCAACACTGGTACACTTTTCAATGAAGTCTCTTTCTACAGTCTAATTGCCAGTATATATGTATATATGCATGCAGATGGCTAATGTATCCATGTCTATACATGTTGTATATATATATATATATATGTGTATGCTTCCATATGTATATATTATACGTGAACATCCCTGTATATATTTGTAGCTATATAGAGAGAGAGCGAGGAAGATTGAAGGATATGTATTGCCAGGTTCATGCGTATGTGAGGAAATAAATACATATACATGGAAGTTCGTGTATGTGAGTATGTACGTATGGACGACTACATATACACAAACATACATATATATGTGCGTGTATGACTCTCTTCCTCTCTCTGTTTCTCCACGCGTATAGACACATGTGTTTTCCTCTACTTGTGCGGACATCGCTGTTGACTGTCGTGGTGATGCAGCTCCTGCTGTTGGTGCTGCTCTTCTTGACTACTGCTGCTGCCGCCGGTTGTGCGCGTCTTTTTTTCTTCTGCTGCTGCAAGAGACGCTGCGGCTGCTGTCGCGTCTCGTCGTGAGACTGCTGCTGCTGCTGTTTTCTTCTGCTCCCACACTTCCCACTTCTTCTTCCTTCCGCTGCCGTGCTGCTGCTCCTGCTGCTCGGCGTGTGGGGCTGCCTGTCTTCTTTCTCCGCCTCATCTTCGTTCTTTTGCTGCTGCAGTGCTGCCTGTGACTGACCGTTTACTGCCGCTGCTGCTACTGCTGCGGATCAGTCTTCGGCTGCTGCGGATGCTCGGGAGCTGTCGCGCGCTCTTGCTGGCCCTGCTGCTGCTGCTTCGCTCTTGCTGCTGCCGCTGCTGTTTCGCTGGCGCTGCTGGCGTTTCTGCTGCCACCGGTCCCGCTGCAAGGGCGAAGTTGCTGCTGTCGCTTCCCGTTTTCGCTTGCGAGAGATTGCCGCTGCTCCTGTCGCTGTTGCTGCTGTTTCTCTTGCTGTTGCTGCTGTTTCTCTTGCTGTTGCTCTTGCTTCGGTTGCTGTTGCTGCTGTTTCTTTTGCTGTTGCTGCTGCTTCGGTTGCTGTTGCTGCTGCTGTTGTCACTGCTGCTCCTGTTGCTGTTGCTGCTGTTGCTGTTGCTGTTGGTACTGCTGCTATTGCTGTCTGCTACTATCGTTCCGGCCACTGCTGCTGTTGCTGTTGCCTTGACGAACGCGGCTGCTGCTATTGAGCTGCTGTTTTTGCTGCTGCTTCTTTGCTGGTTGCGGATTGCAGGGAAGGAGGTCAGGGGGTACCAAGGGCAGCCGCAGCAGCACAGCAGGAAATTAGCAGCAGCAGCGGCAGAACCGGCGGCAGCCGCCGCACCACCAGGACCGACAGGAGCAACAGCAGCAGCGGCGTCAGTTGCACCTGCGGAAGGGGTAGGAGCTGGGGAAACAGGAAGTGCAGAAAGAGCAGCAGGAGGAACAGCAAAAGAAATAGCAGCAGGAGGGACAGCAGAAGAAACAGAAACAGGAGGAACAGAAGGAAAAACAGCAGCAGGAGGAGCCGCAGTGGCAGCAGGGGCAGCAGGAATAACAGCAGAAGCATCAGCGGGGGCACCGGAACCAGCAGGAGAAGAAACTGCAACAAGCCGAGCAGCAAGTCCTGGGGGACAGAGAAGAGAACCAGCAGAAAGAGCCACACCAGAAGGAGGAGAAGCAGCGGGAGGAACAGCAACAGCAGGAGGAAGAGAAGCAGCAGGAGAAAGCGAAGCAAGCGCAGGGACAGCAGCAGCAGGAGGAAGGGAAGCAGCAGGAGAAAGCGAAGCAACCGCAGGAACAGCAGCAGCAGGAGGAAGAGAAGCAACAGGAGAGAGAGAAGCAGCAGGAGGAACAGCAGCAGCAGGAGGAAGAGAAGCAACAGGAGAGAGAGAAGCAGCAGGAGGAACAGCAGCAGCAGGAGGAACAGTAGCAGCAGGAGGAACAGTAGCCGCAGGAGGAAGAGAAGCAACAGGAGGAAGAGAAGCAACAGGAGGAAGAGGAGCAACAGGAGGAAGAGAAGCAGCAGCAGGAGGGGGAGCAGCAGGAGGAACAGCAGGAGCAGGAGGAAGAGAAGCAACAGGAGGAGGAGAAGCAACAGGAGGAACAGCAGCAGCAGGAGGAAGAGAAGCAGCAGGAGAAAGCGAAGCAACCGCAGAAACAGCAGCAGCAGGAGGAACAGAAGCAACAGGAGAAAGCGAAGCAACCGCAGAAACAGTAGCAGCAGGAGGAAGAGAAGCAACAGGAGAAGGCGAAGCAACCGCAGGAACAGCAGCAGCAGGAGGAAGAGAAGCAACAGGAGAAAGCGAAGCAACCGCAGAAACAGCAGCAGCAGGAGGAAGAGAAGCAACAGGAGAAAGCGAAGCACCCGCAGGAACAGCAGCAGCAGGAGGAAGAGAAGCAACAGGAGGAAGAGAAGCAGCAGCAGGAACAGCAGCAGCAGGAGGAACAGCAGCAGCAGGAGGAAGGGAAACAACAGGAGGAAGAGAAGCAACAGGAGGAAGAGAAGCAACGGGAGGAAGAGAAGCAGCAGCAGGAGGAACAGCAGCAGCAGCAGGAAGAGAAGCAGCAGGAGGAAGAGAAGCAACAGGAGGAAGAGAAGCAACAGGAGGAAGAGAAGCAGCAGGAGGAATAGAAGCAGCAGCAGGAGGAAGGGAAGCAGCAGGAGGAAGAAAAGCAACAGGAGGAAGAGAAGCAGCAGCAGGAGGAAGAGAAGCAACAGGAGGAAGAGAAGCAGCAGCAGGAACAGCAGCAGCAGGAGGAACAGCAGCAGCAGGAGGAAGGGAAACAAC